>JACFYI010003072.1:1986022-2007477 GCA_014898755.1 Handroanthus guayacan | reverse complement strand
ATTGTAGGTGAACATTTGTCTTATTTATTATTAATTTTTGTTAGAAGTAGCTAACCTACTTGTGGTGATGGGGTTGAGGTCATCTATTTTCAACCTTTGTTACTGTTCCATCAATTTGTCTTAATTTAACAATTTGGTTTACCAATCTTCTTATTTTTTTAATATCTTATTTTATTTTTTAAATTAATATTTGACGAAACATGATAAGATTGATTTCAAATCTTTTTCAAGTAAACATCAGTATTATCAAGTTGTGATTTCGTTGAAAATCTAGTAAAGGAAGTTACTCTTTTCAATTCGCATGAAAAATATTGCCTATCATACTTAAATTTAGGGAAAATTACAATTTACCCCCTCCCCCAACAGGAAATATGCAAAACACCCATTGTGTAAAAACAATAGGCCTCAAGGGCTCTTGTGATTTTAAAAATAATGTGTTTTACCCTTTCTATTAGGCAATGTGTATTCTTTTTTTTGAAGATAAAATATCATTACTAAAGGGGAAGAGTTACACTATGCCAACAAAAGAAGCCGAGAGATCAACTCCGGTAGAGAGTTCAGAGAAATGTAAATGGGCAATAGCATGAGCAAGAGAATTAGCACAGCGCTTAACAAAGCTAAAAGAACAAGAGGAAAAAAAACCCATTAAGCGTTGGTAGTCAGCAGTAATGTGTATTCATTCACATGTTTTGAAGCATATTTTGTTATTTTGCCCTTTACAATGTCATTTTTGCTTTGTATAATTGCCCAAAACATATGATTTATTGCTTGAATTTCCTCCAGTTAAAGAATGAAATAATGGAAGAGCAAATCTTTTTTAACAAGAAAAAGAAAAAAAGGGCAATTGTGACTAAATATTAATACTAGTGAACATTAAATATTTACTAACATAGGGCAAAAATGATATGATATAGGCCAAAATAACAAAATAGCTTCAAAACGCACGAGTTAACATACGTTGCTTAATGGAGGGGGTAAAACACATGATTTTTAAAATCACAAGATATCTCAATGCCTATTATTTTTTTATAGGGGGCTTTTGCACATTTCCGACTTCACATGGGGTAAATTGCAATTTACCCCTTAAATTTATCATCTAATGTAAAAGACCTAGTACAAAATATTTGATGCCAGCACAACACATGATAACAAATTATGTCTAAAGCGATACAATTTTTAAATTTTTGTAAAATTTTTTATTACCTATATTATTATGAAAAGAAAGATCAATTTGTGTTTAAAAATAATGGTTTGGATATCAACTTATATAATTTTAAGTTTATTCTTCAATTACAATCCTCAATTACTATTTTAACCCACAACCTCTCCTTAGCTATCAAATTTTAAATAATATTTTAGATACACACGAAAATCACGTGCTTAGTTACTAGTTTTAATATAAAACAAGACTCAGTATCATTAATAAATTGTCTCAAAAAAGATACTTGGTAAAATATTCATGTATTTGGAGCTACCAATTGTCTAATTTAAAAAATAAATTTTCCCCAAAATGACAGAATAAGAATTCTAATAAATGACATCATAAAATTTTCTTGGGATCACCAATCACAGCTATTCTCTTTATCTATAGTCTCATCGACAATTGTCAGACGGTAAGAGCAAGCCTAATTTTTGTATGTTCATTTAGTGGGCTCACTTGGCTATGGGCCTTCAAAATAGGAGTTGGGCAGTTTTGGGCTTGGCAAATTTTCATGTGGCCCAAATTGCGGACCAACTTTCACCTTTTCGGGGGTGTTATTGTGGGCCGTGCAACATGAAAACCACCGAAAATTTTTCATTTCCAATCAATATCAATAGGAACCGGTTGAGAGGGGCGCAACCTCCCAAAATATTCAGATATCAAATCATAGGATTGTTATTTATCAAAAAGAAAAAAAAAGGAAAAAAAATCATAGGATTGTTAATGCATTGACATTGAATTAAATTAGGATATTCCGAATCTAACTCAAGATTCTATGTAATTTGATTTCATAAATAAGAGATTTTGACTCGAATAACAGTATGTTGTAATTATATGATAAAATATGTAAGTTATTTCAATAAATCATAAAACCTCCACTTTACCACAAAGCCTCATCAACAAAAAATTTTCGTAATACGACATGATGATGATGATTAAATGTTGGATTTGAACATATCAAATTGTTTAAGTCCATATTCGATTCATCTATTGTTAAGCAGATTTGACCAATCAAATATTTTAATCCTGACTTCACATTAAAATATCCAATTGAACCTTTGTCCAAGTGGCAATGTGCGGGTCTCGTGATCCTAAAGATCATGAGTTCAATTCCCATCAATGTATAAAATCATTTTTGTATAGTAGGTTATTAAGGATTTTTTCCCCTTATAGTAAACTGTTGAGAATATTCCTTATTATTATATTAATTAATCTAAGAATTAATTAGTGTATTATTTGAATGTTATAATTATATCTCAAAAAAAAAAAAAAAACCGTAATTGGCTCAGTTAAAAATCAAATTTTCCTTTATTAAAAAAAAAAAAAAAGGCAGCCAATCAGCCTGATAAAATGATTTGAAACAATGCCAGGGTTAATTTGTCCAAAAGAGTTGGTTTTGTCCTTGATCAACAGTAATAATGCTTGGAATCGAAGTATTCTGCCAAAAAGAACAAGACTTTAGTTTGACCGCGGCCCCATGCCTTTTTTTAAATTTGATCATCAATCTATTTGAATGTATTTTTGTCATGATCTGAGTATTATTAATCTTGTCTTTTTAGTACATCTAAATAAAGTAGCACATCTCTCATGTTAGTCCACCATACACTTAGATTGTGCTGAAAGGGTACATCAAACTGTAGCTTCATGTGACACATCTTCATAATGTTTAGATATGTTTGGGGTATTTTATGGAATGACATGTATATGAAGACTGCCTACTTTTATTAAATAAAATAATGTTTGGTGATATTTTAGGAGAAAAATAATTTTTTATAAAGATTTTAAATCAATTATTATTTATCTAGTTGGAAAGAATGAATATTCATTGCGTCATATATATCTTTTCGTATATAATTTAAATTATAAAGTTTATATATGATATTGATGTATGCACGGATATAGATATAATGATCGAAGATATTGTTATATATGATGGGTAGAATCTAGATACAACCTTCTAGAATCATTTATTGTCTTTAAAGGTTCAAAAAAATATATCAAGTTAGCTACTTCAAAGTAATGCTTTACCATTGATATAAATATATACACTATTTTAGAATCGCCTAGGATTGGCTGGTTCAAATGATTTGATTAGGAACTAGTTTGCTCTCCGGACACATTCTACCTATAAACGGGTGGATTGTTGAATCAGTGACTTAAAAATAAAAATCAATTTAATGGTTCAACCAATGTTTTATATTTATTTTTCCAAATTTAATATAAATCCTTGTTAACAACAATAAATTTGGCGTGATTTATCAATTTTAATTGACTTGCTGTTTGTTTTGGTATTTGTAATTTCGTTAAATTTCACATGGATATATTATAGCATAAATGCGTTTGTGATATTTCTCATAATTTAGTTTTAGTCTTTATTTCAATGATCTTAATCAACATTTATTCATAATATATATACCCATATTAATCGATTTAAGCAATTAATGCATTGTTAAACTTACAATCAACAGAACTTATAATCAGTGGGACTGTCGAGTTTATCTCCAATCCAATTTTGAAATATTTGATATATATTAATTTATATTTATATTTTAGACTAGTTTGAATATAAAAAGAATCTGCATAAAATAAAGTACGTACAAAACATAAAATTTTCCACAAACTAACCGAACACGTCTCAAAAAAATAGATTCTTAGAAACCTTAAAAACGGGCTATGAATCTAGAAAATTGCGTTCAAAGTATAGAATTGATAGGGCAGAATGGTCATAGAGAAAAAGAAAAAGGGCAAAGAGAAAAAAATTAAAGGTCACGAGTTTCCTTTGGGCAGAAGACTTAGACCTCCTTGTAGGAGACAATTTGAATTTACAGTTACATATGCTTTGAATCAAACTTGTAATAATCTTATCCATTTAAGACACTTATTTTTGCATATTCATTGTTTGTCTTAGTTCTCATCACTGCTTTCTTTCCCTGTACTCCATCCCAATTCCCTTTAAATTAAAGGCACTCATTATTCAATATTACCTTCCAAAAGTGGATCTTGCCAACAATAGACATTACTATACACATTGGGAAAAAGCATTTTTGGTTTAATCACTATATATACACACACACAATTAAAATAATATTAGTGATGAAAGTTAAGTGACAACTTGAATTTTTATCAGGAAAATAATTAATACATCTAATCTTAATAACATTCAAAAATCAATAACTAATTAAAAAATCATAACTACAACACTATTCATTAGAAAAAAAAGATTTATGCACACTGATGGGAATTGAACACATAATCTCCTGGCTAACTGCAAGAACTAGCTGTCTCTTACTACTAGGATAAGGGCTAATCATTAGACTATAATGTGAAATTTGTTAATATTAACTAAATTAACATTAAGTGATATTTATATATAAATATATTAATTGTTGCCAATTCTTTTGATACAATATCAAATTAATAACCATAACAAATTGATCTATTTTAAGTTGTGGATATTAACTATAGTAAACATGCTAATTAAAAAAATTATTCATCACTCTACATGTATCGCTAACTTTTTGACAGTAACAATTTAAATACAATTTTAATCTTTATTAAACATGAAATTAATTATATCACAAAATAATCTTTTATAACCCAATATATGTCATTAACGACAATTCTTACATTTACCACTTAATTTATTATTACTAATTCTCACAAGTTTTTGGCTAAGAATCTAAAATTTCCCCAATTTTTCATTATTGAAATTATCATTAAGTCCATAAATAACATATCAAAATTCCTCGACAAATGAATATGGAGTGAAATTTATAAGTAGGACCAAATATCATATAGGTGTCTCTGTCTCTAGGTATGCATACGTCTTTACTTGCAAGTATGTGTATAGAGAGAGAGAAAGTTGAAGAAGATCTAGAGAGAGAGAGAGAGAGAGAGAGAGTGGTGGGAGACTGGATTCTCACTCAATTCCCGTTGTGCCCCTCGTTGCTTTTCATGGGGAATGTTTTGTTGTTCACAAATCTGCATGTTCTGCATGGCGTTGATGAGTCCACTGAGCGACACGTGGCAGTTAATTAATTACAATGATTAGTCTTTCTTGGATTAGTCTTAAGAAGATCTCATCTGATATGATTAAAAAATATTTGGAAAATTGGTCCTCTTAGATGGGCCCACAAAATCCAACGAGTCACTTAGGATCATCATGGTTCATATGCGCTGTTGCAGGGGGTCGCACTCCTGGATTTTATTTATTTTTTTATATTTTTGTGGCTCTTTTTTTTTTCTCTTTTTTTTTTGCCTCAAAGGCTGTGGGAATTATTAATGGAGTTCGTAATCTCGAGGGGGGATTTTGCATGATTAACCAAATTCCGGAGATGACAATTTTATTTATTAAAAGTAGTTAATTATATGTATAATAGAAAAAGAACTGAATGTTTATTGACACCGTGTTAATTGGATAGGTTTCTATCTATTAACGTGATTTGGGTGAAAAAAATATAGTCATTATTATACTAACAATATACGTATAAATTGCGTGTCGATATGATCATGATTAAAAATTTTATAGTAAAATTTTCATAACTATGAAAATTAAATCTAGTAATATATGTTTCATTAGAACATGAATAGTGTTACAAGGAGATGATAATAATTATATAATTATATTCATAATTATAAAAAGATTTAACGTTTTCAAGAAGAGTAGAGAGCATCTTTTGAGAAAGCGGTGGTCTTCTCCCGTTTTGTCCAACGTCCCAACTCCAATCTCAAGGCCATGCCCCCATATTCTCTCTCTTATTTTCTTTTTTTAATTAATATTTATATTATTCTTTTATTGAATCTAGCTTTTGATCGAATTTGATCAAATGATGTTCCAGAGGAGTTTTGTCTGTTTCCGGTTTTGGCCATGATGACCTGTGGGGCCCCTTTTTTGCTGTCTTGTTTTTGTCCCTCACAGTCACATCAACTTATTCTATAAAGATTCAATTCAATTTTGAAAAAATAATAATAAAAATAATTGGGGGAAGAAAGGAAGTGTAAGCACATAAGTAGAAGTGTCTTGTAGGGTAGCTTTTCTCTTTCCCAAGTTGCCATCTTTGGGTCAAAGATTTCTTGAGGAACATTTCTCTTGCTTTGATGATTACTTATACTCTCTCTTTTACCTTTATCTGTTTTCTTCTCCCTCTTTTTTTTCTCAATGAGATCTAAAGACATTCTACCATCTTGTGATCATTGCCCTAAGCAGTACACTTAAAAAAAAAAATCAAACAGTTGTCGTTATATTTTTGAATGAAATAGTTACGTCTTTTTTTTTTCTCATAAGGAAAGTACAGATTTAATTTTTATCAAATTGTATGTGAACTTTTAAGTTTTATCTATCACAATGTAAATAAATGATTTAGAATATTATTGATCTAATATATTGATGTAAGGATTAGATGCACTGATTGTCCTTGCAAAAAAAGATTTATAATGCATGTATGATAATTATATATACATTCATGAATGGGTTTGGGAGTCATCGATTTTTTTTTTCTTTTTATTTATAAAAATGGGAGGTAGGAATTTGGATGTGCGTGGCTCATGAGGTTTTGTATGATTGCGAATTGAATTGGATATGTTTCACGTGATTCCATGGAGTACGCCTACTCATTTTAATATTTATGAATTGTTTATTGGGAATGGATAAATTCAATTTTGGTTCCAAAATATATCGCTAATTTAATTTGTACTATCATGTGCAATTTTCACTATGTGTGTATATATATATTATTTTATCTAACGTCATCCTTCCATCAATATTCATTGTCAATAATCAACGAGAAAGAACACATGTTTAATTTTATTTGCTTACTAAAAGTGTTTTCCTTTAGCAATTATGGGTTGTCATCTTTTAAATGAAGTAGCACTGTTTTTCTGTTTTTGTCTATCGCATAGTAGTATTTTTTTAGAAGGACGATAAATATATTTAATTCTTATATTAATATGTCAAATCAATAATATTTGACATCAATAACTAACAAAAAAATCAAACAATATTACTATTTAGTAGAATAAAGGCCATGCTCGATGCATAACCTCATTTTATTATTTAATGAAATTAAAAAAAAAAATTAGGAATGCAATGTGATAAATACTGCACGTTAAAAATGCAAATTTAATTAGCAATATATTCCAAGGGAACGATATTGAAATTATCTTTGGAACAAATGTGGCGGTCCATATGCCATCTTGGAATTGATAGACGGATGACGGCCTATGATTGTAGAGGCATGTGATTGACGACGAAGGGTGGTCATTGCTACATTGAATTTTATTCATTTTCATCATATCATATTATTATATACCCACCGTTTCGAATTTTGTTATTTCAAATAATATTTTATAATATATTTTGTTTTATAATATATAAAGTGCATATAAGAGATAATTTAAATATTTTTATTCAAATCCATTTATCGCATGGATGCATGTTTATTTCTCCGATAGAAAAATATGTAATATTTATCTGTAATATATATAAAGTGTGAGGCACAAAGATATCTATTTTTAGTGATGTGTTTTTATGTATTCTTCCTAAAGTTTCCTTAATTTTAAGTACTTGCTTTAATCGCCATTCATAGCAGACAACCTAATTTTTTTTCAATATTGAATTATATATGTATTATATTAAAAATATTAATTATATTCAGATTGTTAAATACATAGTAAAGTGAGCATTATATTTTAATAAATATATCACATTTTACTTATTTTAATTACACAAATTGAATGTGTAATGGATGTTATAGTTAAGATAAAGGATCTAGACTTACGAATTCATGCCTTGTTAGGCGTTTTTTCCTTATGGTTTTTCCATTGATTATGCCAACAAGACATAGAAAGACAAAATACAGGATAGATTAATGATTTGATTTTATAAGTTGGAGCCAATTAATATTTGTTTTCATTAATTAATACTGGTTAATCAGCATGTAATTAAATCAAAGCTCTTTGTATTTTTCTCCCTTAATTAATCAAGCTTGCAAATCTAGAGAATTGACTTTATTTAAGACAAATTAGTAACTTAAACTATTGTAAAATACTTCAATATTCTTTCATAGTACTTAAATAATAAACCATATCCTTCCAACGTATCTGTCCTGACAATATTAATTTATGCTAAGAACAATTAATTAACGAAATCAAGGTGTTAATTCCCGTGAGTCGAACGAGGGGTGGTGGAGGTAGGCGGTGGGGTCATTCCATTTTCCTTGGACCGCAGCGGCGACACGGCGGAGGAATCCCAACAAATGGTCTGAAAGATCATTCTGTGACGATTCAATTTCTGTATTTTAAATTGTATTTTATGTTTTATTTCATTTGATGAATATATGATAATTGTATTATATATATACATATATTTATAATTGATTACCAAGGTAATACACTTCTTATGCATTATATGATGAACTAGAAGATTAAGCATATTTTTAAATAGATGACTCAAATAAGGCTGTTAGAATTGTATCATGAGGATGTTAAACGACCCTAATCATGTATTTATTGTATTTAAGTCAAAAAATAAGATGGACACCATGAAAGTATGATACTTTCTTTTCTTGTTTTTCCATATTGCACGAAAATGAGGTATAATATTGGAAAAACAATTATTTTTTAGCAAAACTTTGAATCTAAAACAAAATAAAATTTTAGAGAAAAACCATTATATCTGAACCAAAACATCGTGAAAAAGACTGAAACACAAAATTAACGTCAATAAAATTAAATTTGGGAGCAACCACAAACTCAAGTGATAAGAAATGTGGTTTATCAGGTTGACGACATGGATTCCAATCCTATCTAAAACATCCTTCACATTATTTTCCCTCATAGCTGTAATGGAAAAAGAAAAAGAAGAAAAAACAAAATTAAACCGAAAAATAATGAGGAAAAACTTGAAAAAGAAAATGAAATAATACACAAGACCCCTAAAATTTTGAAAAGAAAAAATACTCACAAGAAGCTTTTTATTTCTATTAACAATTTTCATAAATTTTTAAAATTTCTCAAACATTTCAACTTAAAATATCTATTTCCTAATGGATTATTTGGGATGGTGGCAAAGATACGGTTAAGAACCCAAATTTGATGTATTGGGTCTCAAAGGAGCTGCCTCGTGATCGGAGAAGACAGAGATCCATGGAAGACTGTTCCCCTTAGTCACGTGGGTTCTTTTGACTGCCCTATCACCCCCAACCTCCTCCCCCACCTCCACCTCAGAGGGTCCCGGGAATCTGTATCTATACGTGTGTCTATAGGTCACTGAGCCCTATATATACACACACAAACTTACACGCTGAAGTGTGTGTGATCTCTGTCTTCTCTCTGAGTACCCCTGTTTTAATCAAAGTTTACTGTGAGTTTTCTTTGTCTTTGCAACACTCTATTCATTACAATCAATCAAACAGAACAGCTCTCTGTCCTAAGTTGTTGTTCAAACATTTTATCATCACACATCGCTCTCCAGCTTACTGTTACAAATAGTACTTGTCTGCTCTATTACACAAAAACAGAGTCCCATTTGTCTGCTCGTGTCCTCTGTTCTTCCCCTGCTTTAATCCCACCATCTCTTGTTCTTCATTGTCTTAGATTAAGACCCTTTAGTTTTTGAGTAGAAAATCATTAATCCCACTTCAAGAAAGTTTGGATTTTCGGTAGAAAATTGAGGATTTAAGTATTCAAGAATGATGCAGAGGTGCAGCAGTAATGACGGTTCATACAATTCAATGTTTTTCTCCATGCCCAATGGCGGACAGTACACAGGTTATGATGAAGAGGAAATGTACTCGGCTTATACGACGTCATCTCCTTCGTCTTCTTCTGTTGACTGTACTCTTTCTTTGGGCACGCCTTCAACGCGTCTCACTAATGAGAAAGAGAAGAAGCGGTCTTCTCGCACGTCTAGCTTTGGCTGGAACATATTGCCCTCTAAAAATGAGACGCCGTCTTCCGCCGGCAAGAGCCACCGCGGCGGAAGCAATGGACACGCTGCCTCCGGTGGCGACCCTTTATTGGCTCGCCGCTGTGCTAATTGCGACACCACTTCTACTCCCCTGTGGCGGAACGGTCCAAGAGGCCCAAAGGTAATTATATTTATTACATTTAATAATCAATATCATTTCCTTTTCTTCCTTTATAATGGCGGCGATTATTAATCTAAATCTACATTTATACACAGTCACTATGCAATGCTTGTGGAATTCGTTACAAGAAGGAAGAGAGGAGGGCCACGGCGGCGGCGGCCGCCAGCAGCGGCGCCGATGACACGCAGCAAATGATGAACAATTCTTGGGTTGAGTCCCAGAGGATGGGTTACTATTCTCCGGCGTACGCAAATGAATACCGGTTCATGGAAGAAGATGATTCATACCATACTTGGCGCTTCAATGACTTCACCAGATAAATTCAATCAAAAAAAAGAAAAAAGAAAAGAAAAGAAAAGAAAAATTATCTATCTTAATTTTTTTTTTATTTAAATTTTATCCAAATGTTTTGGTTTTAAATAGATGGAGTGAAAATTAGGCAACTCTTTGTGTGTTGAGATTTGCTTTTATTTTTCCAAGTTTTTTGATCACTTTTTCATCACTTCAAATACGAGTAGTAAGAATAGGAGCAACTTTTTATTTCTGTTAATTTGTTTCTTATACTAATTTTGTTGTTTGTGTAATCAGATGTTTCTTATATGGAACATATTCTTTTTTTTATTTTAAGTTTCTATTAATTTTGTGTAATCAGATGCTTCTTATATGGAATATATTCTTTTTTTCTTTTGAGTTTCTATTAATTTTTTAAATTATATATTTGTGAAGATGTGAAGTTGAAATTTCTATATTTATATTATTGCTATCATTTTTTATATTAAAAAAAAAAAAAGAAGAAAAGATTGGATTGGAAGACAATATGGATGTTGCTCCCATGAAAAGTGGAGCAATAATTATTCTGGCGTGGCCCTTTGACATGGGGAATATCAAAATATTAAAAACAAAAAAAAAATTATAAATCTTTTGGTGAATATTGAAGTACTAAAATAACTTAAACGTGATTGAAGTTAACGCCCAAACACAAAATAATCAGAATGTCATTCATGTATACTGGAATAAGATATAACACAGTCTCAATTTGTTTGCATAAATACTTAGCATGTGATTAATATATATTTGATAAAGGCCCAGTCTAACAATGAATATACTTAATGATTTGAATTATGCAAAATGTGCACGTCATTTTAAGGTCTAAACTACGATAGATGACTTTCATTTCAAACACCATATACCTTCTCATATGGTATCATCTGGAATCTTATAGAACAAGAATACGACAATCGTGTATACTTATACTCTGTACCTACAAATATTTCTATCCTCTTATCCTTTATGACTAGGAGACAAATGTACTAGATACCATTAGTCGCTAGGATAAGCATAATAGCACCTCCCAGTTCAAAAAATTATGAAATCCAGGTATTACTAAGAGCAGTGTTTATAGACAATGACCTTGCTGCCTAATTGTAACTAATTTTCATGTCGAACCTACCATAAATAATTGTTAGATTATTCTTATTGTTCAACTCCCCATTAATTTCAATACTATTTACCAACATATAATCTGATATGGGTTATGATTTTTTAGTGAATGGTTGTTAGGGAGAGTTAGTATAAAGAGATATTTCAAGAACATCATGTGAAAAAAATTCTCCATTATATCAAATTATATATGTAGTAAAAAAAGGGCATATTCATCTTGTACAATATAATTTTTCGTTTTTATCGAACTAGAATATTGTTTTTCATAATATAACCTTCCTAAAATAGCATACGAATTTTTGTACTTGTTATGTGAAAAAAACCACATGGATATCCTAAGATAATTAATGCCCATAATTAAATTCATTTTCAAATAAGTGCGATTAATATATTGGTTTATGCTTCGATCTAATATGTATATCATACTTTGGTCTAGCTTATCACATTCTTAACCAGCCCATCTATGAGTAAATCAATTCGACCCAACAACATTTATTTTCAATTATTTAAATCTAATAGATAGTTCTTTTTACAATTTTAATTACAAAAACTATTAATTATAGAAAAAATAGTTTTCTCTAGTTTTGACCTAGTTGAGACAAAGAAATCATAGTAGTTTACTCTGTTTCTCCTTATAGACCACCAGCCCAAAAGGTCCAGTAATTGTTGGGTCAGGAAAGTTAACAATTAGTCCATTTTTAACGGAAAAAGCCCATTGTCAATAATGGACTGATTGTTAAGCCCGCCCATTGGACCATTTCCGACCGTTCCCATTTGTCAAAGAATCGGCCCCTCGGCCCATCAATTTACCCGTCAACGACAGGGTTTACGAGTTTACGACATCTCCGTTTCAGGGTTTAGCAAGCGCCATAAAGGATCCCCACCACCCCCCAAGAGTTCTACAGAACCACAATTTGGGAAGCCATGGCTTCAGGAGCAGAAGTGTACTCCGACTCGACGAATTTGAAGCTGAGAGAACTGTTAAAGGAGGTCCAGCTAGATTACTCTCAGGAAAATACGACTATCATCAACGACGCCGTTTCATCCATCAGAGAAGCCATTGACAAAATTCCGGAGGGCCTCCAAGTACATTCTCCGGATATTGATTTCTTTTTCTTGTTGTGGAAGATGATTGTTGGTGATTTATTTCGGTTTTACTGCTGAAAATTTTGGTAGGTTACAGCAGATGTTGCGCCGGGGTTTGTTCGAGATGTTGGGGCGGATAAAGTAGAGTTTAAGTTCAGGAAGCCCAAGTCTGTAGAGATTGGGGGAAGTTATTCGTTTCAGTGCATTGCGAGGCCGGATGTGAATGTGGATCTTTTCTTGAGGCTGCCTAAGGTATTTGTACAGCTATCTATCAGAGAAACGATTTTTAGTGAAGCTTTAGAAAGTAATAACGCTGACCTAACTTGGTTGAGACGGTGATAACTATGTGCAAACATTCTCATTTTATTGAAGAGTAGATAGGGGGAATCCTAAAATGAAGCATTTATATCTGTATGTATCCTTCATCTTATCACAGGATTAGATTAGGCCTAGACCACAGTACTATGTTGCACAGAACTTTCAAGTCATTCAGTTGTGTGGTGCATTAAGATTAAAGCATTTTTACTTTCTTGGCAGGAGTGCTTCCATGAAAAAGACTATCTAAATTATCGTTACCATGCAAAAAGATTTCTTTATCTATGCATAATCAAGAATCACTTGAAACTCTCTCCTTTAGTCCAAGATGTGAGATGGTCGACCTTCCATAACGAGGCACGCAAACCTGTATTGATTGTTCATCCAGGTCTTATTTCTCTAGGATATTTCTTCTTTATAATTTCATCTTTATTTTGTTATTTCCGTTCAATGCACTCATGTATCATTAATTCCTCAATTTTTCAGCTACGAGATTATCAGATAATTCTGTATTTTCTCTGAAAATAATTCCGACAGCACCTTCATTATTTTCCATATCAAAATTGAACCTTGAGAGGAATAATATCCGCTCCTTGAGTCAAGGTAATATTTGTAATCTGTTTGCTATATTTACTTTAATTGAATATGCTTTTCAGCTAAAACTTAAATGCACAATCCTAAATTTCCTAAAATTGTGTTGTCCACAAGCTACGCCGAAGTACAACAGTAGCATCTTGGAGGACATGTTTATTGAAGATAATGCAGAGTTCATTAAGAGAACTTTTATGGGATGCAAGGAACTGGGAGAGGCTCTGTTACTTTTGAAAGTACGTTAAGCATTATAGTGCTTCTTTTCATTATTATTCTATTTCTTCTTTATTTTTTCCTGAGTCTCTTTCTTTTGACCTGAAATATTATGTTCGGCGTGGTGATATAGGTCTGGGCTCGGAAGAGTTCTTTGTGTGTTCATGATTGCTTAAGTGGATTTTTTATCACTGTCATCATGGCATACCTTGCATCCAAGTCTGGTAAAAACCGAATCAACAGTTCAATGAGTGCCATGCAGGTTCTGCGCATCACAATGGATTTCATTGGTATGTTTGAATTCAGTGTATACCACCTATAATACATGTGTTCTGATGTGACTATTGTAAATGTAGTTTTCCATTTTCATGAAATTTTGATTGCTGGCTAAGTCATCTCAGTTGTCCCAAAAAATCTAATGACTAATTTTGTTTAACTTGAGTTATTTGATCTTGAGAGCTGAGATAACAACAAGAAGTTCTTGTCACAAACTTCAGCAAATATCATCAGAAGATGTTATCTGTGTGAAATATCTTTGAATAAATACGCCTGCTATCTTTTGCAGCCAATTCCAAGGTATGGGATAGTGGACTCTTCTTTCAACCTGAAGGTGAAAGAGATATGTCAAATAAGGTATTTTGCTCAAATTTTCATATTGCAATCAGCATTATCTCTGTCCCTTTTAGTTTGAGTTGAGTGTGTTGGGATCCAGTTATTTCAATTATCTTTCTTATTTGCATGGAGGTAATCACCGCTAACAATAGGTTTTCCACTGCATTTAAGTAGAATGGCTATGAAATAATGTCCTTATCCTGATATCTAGCAGTTAATAGAGCCAATGAGTTTTGATTTTATGAGTGATGCCAGTGCATATCTTACTTGTTGTATCATGGGTCATGCATACTTATGCATGCAACTTACAATTATAACCATCCTTCCTGTAGATAACTATTTTTCATCTCCTAGAAGACGGCTTCTCGTTCATTCCTTTATTTTGATTCCTAGTTGTTGAGTTGCTTTTCCCTTTGATAGCTAAGATACCTTGTAGAAGAAGATTCCTTTAGGTTCTAGTTATTGACTTGGGCTCTCTATTGATAATGATGCCAATTTTCGTCTTAATTATTGTGTTATTACTTTTGAATTCTTAGCAGTAAAATATTTATGCTCAAGTTTGAAGTTGCAGGATAGGAAGGCTCAATTGCAGTCATTCCCCGTAATCATTTGTGATTCATTTGCTGACTATAATATGGCGTTCCGGATGTCAGCAAGTGGTTTCCAAGAGGTAGGATCTTTAGATATCTTGCTTCTTCCATGAGAGAGTCTAGGATCCCTTGGCCCTGTCATATTTTTGCTAACAGATAGTCTATAACCCTTTATTTAGCTACGCGATGAGGCTGCTCTTGTTCTTACTTGCATGGATAAATGTAAAGGTGGGGGTTTCGATGAGATCTTTATGACCAAGATTGATTATCCTGCCAAATATGATTATTTCATAAGGTACATCTTAATATACATTTGTGATCTTCTGATAGTTTGGCATCGATTTTTCAGATAACTTAAATGGTGTTCAGCGAATTTCGCAGTATGGTTCTGTAGATGTACATTCCTATGTTTATTATCGCTGGTATTATCTTTTCATGCAAAAAATGCAGAATGATTAGTAGACATGACTATAAAGGTACGCTTGTGAGTTTTTAATGGAAACATCAATTAATGAAGAAGGGACAAAATTTGGTAATATTGTGTCTGTGAATGCAAACTGGAATATCAGATGTGTAATGTCATCTTATGCTTTGCCAGGGATGAGGATGGAAATTAGTCATGTTAGAGCTGGCATCTTAATGGAGCAGATAATGGGGGTAGAAGGAAAGAAAAATGGGGAGTCATTTCCATCATATCTGGGGATAGATTCTCTGAAAATGTTTTGAGATCATGTCCTAGGGGAATGTGTGTAAATAAAAAGGTATTTGGATGAGCGAATTGTAAGGTTTGACTAATTGAGTTGATAGGCTCGTTGAATATTCCTTATGAGAAAAAACATGTTTAAAAAATAAAGTTTTTTGAATGTGGGGTTTAGGCTTTTGAAAAATAAAGGTGCAGACTTTGAAAATGGAGTTGCAAATTAGGCTGTGGGGTTTAAGGGTGTTCTTTCTAAAAAGATTCCAAGAAAAAGGAAAGGAAAAAATAAAATAAAATAATAATCCTGAGGCCACGCTAAAACAAGCACATTTTCGTTTTGGTAAGTGAACTAAGTGTAACTTTGGGTTTTGGATTTGATGGTGTGTTAATTTACTGAATGAATTTACCTGTTACTTAGCACCAATTGCTTGCTGCTTGTCTCACATAGTGGATTTTTAGATTGAACTTGAAGGACATACATGATTTCCATGTTTCTGGATTTTGCTTGGATGATGAGTGTTGGAGGTCTTACGAGCAGAAGGTTCTAGGTATCATCAATCAAGCCCTGAAAGGGAGAACTAAACTCATTCGAGTAATCTGGAGGAATACTGCTTCCGGATGCAATTTTGAAAACGTAGGATATTTACCAATAGTTAATGAGCGATATTTGAAATGTCATCCCACGGGAGGACTTTCTTAACCCCAGCTTGTTGTAAATTCCTTCAACATGTAGGGTTTATCTGCGCTGGATGGAGAAGCATTGTTTATTGGGATTGCAGTTAGCTCTACGGAGGAAGCCTTCAAGCAGGCTGTCATGGGTCCAAGTCCTGAAGAAAAAGATAAGGTGGTTACTTAAGCAGACCTCATTTTTTGGAGCATTATCATATGTATGCTTTGTGTAGCTCTCACTCAATTTCTCTGTGGTTTCATATATTCTGCTATAGGCTCTGGAATTTAGAAAGTTCTGGGGGGATAAGTCTACATTAAGATGGTTCCGTGATGGTAAAATAGCTGAAGTTGCAGGTGAGGATTTATAATATTTGCATATCTTGCTGCTATATGTTACTAACTAATTACTAATTGAAATGATATGCCTCACACCTTACTTCGATTGATATAGTGTGGGAGCATGAGGAATGGGAAAAACATCTTATTATCAAGGAAATAACCGAGCATGTTATAATGCGTCATCTATCCCTTCCAAAACAAAATGTCATTTGCATTGCTGATCAACTTGACTTCGTGCTCCGCCATGGCAATAAGGGTATGATTTTGGTTAATATGTCATTTGTTTTTGAAGCTTGAACACGAATCAACACAGATATTGGTTAATGTTTTTCAGATCCTATGTCCTTTTCTACGAATTTGCTGAAGGCATACGATGACCTCTCAAAGCATTTACGCCTTCTTGATGATATTCCGCTGAAGATATCCAGCGTGCAGCCTGTGGATTCAGGTTTCTTTTTCCGTAATGAAGTGCCCCCACCCTGATTCCCACACACTATCACACGTGATGAATGATGGGTGCAAGCACCCGCCATTGTTACACTGCATGTGTAAATGCTTTATGCTTACCAAGACTACAGCTTTTAGGTTGACGTCTGTCCTTCCTCCTACACCACATCCATTAGCATATGGAGAAGGCACTCGTATAAAACTGGAGAAACCTACTACAACTTGTATACAACCGCTGGAAATTATGATTCAGGCAAGAGCAGCTGAAAACATATGCTTTCTTTTCTTATTCATTAACAATTTTGGAGAACCTCTTCTTACTTCCTTATAGCTGGAAGGTTCTGGAAACTGGCCCCTGGATGAGCTTGCTATGGAGAAGACTAAGTCCGCATTTCTACTCAAGATTGCAGAAAGGTCGGTTTCCATTTGATTTTGTCAAAAATACCAGCATATGAATGGCTCATCTGATCGTACTGCTTGGCAGTCTTCAGAACAAATGGGGAATTATGTGCACAGCTACCGAAGATGATGTAGATATTTTCATGTCTGGATATGCATTTCGCCTGAAAATTTTGCACGAGAGGGGTTTGAGCCTGGTGAAAAGACAAGGTACTGGATTTTCGCTTGGTCAATTACCGCAGTTTATCTTGCATTGCAGCTACTATCAACATCTCGATTTCCAAGACATACTTATTACTAGTGCACTTTTCATTTGTAGGCGGTGCTCAAGTGAAGCGCGTTCTATCTTCAGACAGACAGCTTTTTCTTCGTGGTCAACATTCTAGCATGATAAATGGTTTACGAGGCCGTTACCCAATATACGGACCTGTTGTTCGGTGAGAATTTGAATTCCCTCCGTCCCTTCCAACCCAAACAAAAGGAACAAGAAAAATGGCACCTTCAGACCCAGTTCTAAATTGTATATGTTTTATTCATTTTCTTAGGCTTGCAAAACGCTGGTTGTCTGCGCATCTATTCTCAAACTTGTTGAAAGAAGAGGCAATTGAGCTCTTGGTGGCACACTTGTTTCTAAAGCCTTTGCCATTTAGAGCTCCATGCTCCCGGATAACTGGATTTTTAAGGTTGATTTCTTTTTCTCATTTATGACGTCTACTTTTACTAATTTTCTCTGCTTGATAGCCTGTAGCCTTTATGAATTCTTTTTCGATTCTTTGTCAAGTTTTTGCTTCATTAGATATTACACTGCAAGTTTTTGCTTTAATTTTTTGAAGAAGAGGCAGTGGGGAGTATTGGGTTCATATTAATTGTAACACTTATATACATTTTCCATTTACTCGGTAGTTAGAATATGGGAAAAAGTACGTTGTTCCAGTATCCAATTCTGTGCTTGGTCCTGTGAGTTTCATTAATATTGTATTTTCTTGGATGTTTATCTCTAAGCGTATTTACCATTTTTTGCAGATTCCTAAGATTGTTATCGGAGTATGACTGGAGTTTTTCTCCTTTAATTGTTGACATAAATGGAGATTTGACTTCTGAAGATGATAAAGAAATCAATGTAAGTGCTGCAACTCAAATTTTAAGTTTCTTCTTTTTTCTTCTGAAATCAACTTCCCTACAACAGAATTTTGTATTGATGAAGCTTGCATTTATGTTCCATAGGATAATTTCATGTCAAATAGAAAAGAGTATGAACAGAGTACACAGAATGTTAAGCCTGCTATGTATTTGGCAACTACCTATGACAAGGAATCAGAAGCTTGGACCAGACAATCACCGACAGCGGCAGTGAGTAGCTCTTGAATGCTGGATTTGTTTTATATTTTTTATTTTTTTAATTTTTTAATTTTATTTTTTTCCTTTTCTGACTTAGACGTTGAAATCCTTTTCCGTATGTTGCTGACACTCTTGGTATAGCTTTAGGCCGATTGCCGAAACTTTAGTAGAGATTAAAACCTTTTAACAAATCTTCCTTCAGTTAGTCCCCTAAATTATTTTTCAGACTTCAGACTTGATCAGAAATGCATGGACAAAGGAACATCCTTTCTCTATTCTGAATACATATAAAAATATATTATTTTACTTATTTACTTCAGATTCTATTTGGCATTAACACTATCGTTTGAGTTCTCAGGACCTTAGGAGATTGGCAGCATATGCAGCCAGCAGTGCAAATTTTTTGGCTGACATCATAATGAAGAATCACATTGATTTGTATGGATGGGAAGTGAGTGAACAAACATAACCTTTCCTGACTATATTTGTTTCTTGTGCAAATTTGGATTACAGGGTGTTATTGTGTTTTTTATTTGCAGCGCCTTTTCCGCACACCTCTCAACAACTACAATGCAGTCATTCTTCTTCACAGGGATAAACTGCCTTATCCACACCATCTTCTGTTCCCATCTGAAGTCGAACTAGGTATTGTTGTTCATATGCATTACCACACATGTAGAATTGGACTTTTTCTTTTTCCTCTAACCATGCATCAAATTCCATTTGCTCCTTGTGCAGGTAAGCAGATCATACGGGGGAAGGCTAGCAAAACTTTCCAACCCTTCTTATTGCCTGGAGACATCAAAGGGAACTTGGAGGAAGCAAAGAATAAGCTGATGGTGAACTTTGATCCACTAAGATATTTTGTCACTGACATTGAGGCAAGTTGCTAAAATTCATTTGCATATGTCTTGATTAATAATGCTGCTACCATGTATACTGAGCTACTTCAATGGCAATCTTATCTGCAGAAAGAGTTTCACGGCACGTTTAAGGTGTGGTATGATTCATTTGGAGGTGACGCCATTGGTCTTACATGTGGAAGTAAAACCTTAAAGGTAAATACAGTTCCTCTCATTCACGATTCTTTGTTAACATGTAGCATTCTCTTTCTTGACCCTCCCCA
Organism: Handroanthus guayacan; assembly: GCA_014898755.1. Taxonomy (NCBI): domain Eukaryota; kingdom Viridiplantae; phylum Streptophyta; class Magnoliopsida; order Lamiales; family Bignoniaceae; genus Handroanthus; species Handroanthus guayacan. The sequence goes on along the minus strand of JACFYI010003072.1, from coordinate 1,987,328 downwards.
CTGTGCTTCTCAGAAGCGAGGAAGGGATGACATTGGTGAGGATAATGATCTGCTTGATTCACTGAAAGCTGTGGGTGAAATCGGGAAAGGATTCGTAAAAAGTGTACATTTCCTCAAGGCCCCAAAACTAAGCAGTTGATTCCTCATCCTACTAAAAAAACTTTAGATTTGAGACACATACACTTAGCAAACCACTGACGTCCATCGAAAAGCATCATGCTTTAGAAGGAGAGGCAGCGCACAGAAGTCGGAATCAAGAGGCTTTTTTTGTATTTTATTGAATTGGTTTTGCCACATTTTACAAAGTTTCCCTGTTGGGTGAAAGGTGAAGGTGTAAGATCAAATGGTTAGGCATAGGTTACATGTGTAACATAATCTTAATTGAGATTGGAATATGTAAAGATTATTGAAATCGGTCTAGCAGCTAAAGACAGTTCTGCTAATTTTGCCAGGTTTCAGTGAGGTCCGGGATTGGCCACAGTTGAACAAGCTGTTTCATGTTGTTGCAATTTATCTAAATATTTAAACTTTTGTGAAAATCAACTGCCAACTGTGTTGGGATAAAGAGATTTGGGTTCTTTAATTAGTAGATTTGGAATAAATAAATTAATTATCTTTTTTCTCTTTGTTTCTCTAATATGGTTAATTGGCCAAGGTACTTGGGTGCCTTTGATACAAGGTTCCATCTTTTATTTAAGAAAAAGAGAGATTTTAGGTTGCGAGGCTCTCAAGAACTAATCTAGAGTTCGTACTGTTTTTTCAATTATATTGGATTTATAATTTACCCTGGATCTTGCAATTACTAAATTCGGGTGTGAGATTAGACTCGTAATCACCAATGCATCTCAACTTTGAAAGGTAAAACATAACTGTTTGGCATAAAAAATTGACAAAGAAGATGTAGCCCGATAAAGTACTTCGCATATATAATCCTATACTTGTACGAATATTTAAATAACACACAATTGATTCGGGATGTATTCATCTCACCTTCAATTTGCATTCTCATAATCCAACACCAGCTGTTCTCTCCCCGAAATCATTCCATCACTAATAATCATATTAAACGCGTCTTGATACATCTAAAATAATTACCAGTGCTTGAAGCTGAAAAACCACAACTTATAGTTGCATCCTAAAAGCCTTCTTGTATGTTTCAATTTTCCTGCTGTGCCAAATTCTTGCGATCAAATTCTCATTTTCTTTTATCTGGATTCTTTATTTAAAATTTTTATTAATATGTTTAATGTTATAAATTAATTTTTTTTAATTGACTTTGAAAATTTTATTTACCATCCCAATACTT
>JACFYI010003072.1:1942994-1985922 GCA_014898755.1 Handroanthus guayacan | reverse complement strand
TTGTATTTTTTTTTTTTTTGGCTTGAAGTTAGATGTGGTTATGGATGGAAGTGGTATTTGTTGGTAGGTATACTTTGAATATATGGGATGTTGGAGGGCAGAAAACAATAAGGTCGTATTGGAGGAACTATTTTGAGCAAACTGATGGGTTGGTTTGGGTGGTGGATAGTTCAGATCTGAGAAGACTGCATGACTGCAAATATGAGTTGGATAATCTTCTCAAAGAAGAGGTGCGTATTCTGTGTTCCATATTGTTTCCTTTGTAAGAATTCTGTGGTTGACGGCATCTTTTGGTCAAAATGTGATGTTGACTCTTTTAATGCTCATTTTCGTGTGCCTAATTTACATATCACATCAAAGTTAAGATTGAAGTATCCTTTGATATATGGTTTCTTTTGTAAGAATTCGCTGGTTGACAGCATCTTTGCTCAAATGCGATGTTGAGTCTTTTAATGCTTATTTTTGTGTGCCTAATTTACATCTCATATCAAAGTTAAGATTGAAGTGCCCTTTGATATATGGTTTCTTTTGTAAGAATTTGGTGGTTGACAGCATGTTTTGGTCACAATGTGATGTTGAGCCTTTCAGCAGTTATTTCCATGTGCCTAATTTACATCCCATATCAAAGTTAAGATCCACGTACCCTTTGATAACAGCCATAGGTAGTTCTCCAGAGTGTCAAGGATGGAGATCTAAGATATTGTACACAAGAGAATTAGAACCATATGTTATGTAGACATGCCCTTTAATGAAATGGATCCAAAACCTCGAATTTATTATAGTAGAGCTTACTCTTATACATCTCGTAAAGGTGCTGGCGACGACACAATTACATAACCATCATCGTGTACATTAGTGGAGAATTGGAGTTTTAGAAATGGGATTCTGACTGTGTTAACAACCAATTAATGAACTTTATTTTATGATCTTTTGATGCTAATGTTTCTGGTTTTGTAAGAATTAAGGTTATTTTGGAAAGTTTCACTTGCTTTCCCCGTTAGTTGCTTGCCCTATTGGTTATCTGTTATTTTAAACCGGGATTTACTGTTCTCTACAGAGGCTATCAGGAGCATCATTACTGATCTTTGCAAATAAACAGGACATACAGGGTTCTCTATCGCCTGATGAGATAGCTAAGGTAAAGGATTTGAGATTGAATGGTCAATATATTGGCATAGAGGTTTCCTGTTTCTTAAGAAATTGAGAGTTGGTTTGATTTTCTGGTAATATTTGTGAAAGAAATATCTTTTGCAACGTGGAGTCTCCATCGATGCCCTCTAGCAATAATGTACATACACGGAAATTTGGAAAGTAACTTTTACATTAGTTATCTTTTGTCGAAAAAGAAGGAACACAAAGACGCTATCTTCAAGTCAAAGCGATACCTGATTCGTCTTAATTTGAGTCTGGGAATCCAGCTGACAATTGGTATTTAAACTGATTATATATATCTCAGTAGGAGAATGATGATCTATCTTAACCCATCTCTTTCATGCATGGTGCCGCTATTTTCTATTGTCTCAACGATTAAAATTATATCTTCCTCATTCAGGTGCTCAATTTGGAAGCCATGGATAAAAGTCGGCACTGGAGAATTGTGGGATGTAGTGCGTATACTGGGGAAGGGCTACTTGAAGGATTTGATTGGTTGGTTCAAGACATTGCCTCAAGAATTTACATGCTTGATTAGGCTCTAGTTTTAGGTCTGAAATGAAATCTCTCAAAGACACCTTGAATTGTTGTTCCATGGGAGAAGAGGACTGGAATGACTTGTGCTTCCATGTATCTCTTGTCTCTTGTTTGATAATTGGATTCACCTTTAGCAGTTGGAACTGTGTGATATTTGGAATTTTTGTTTAGACTAGCGAAGATTGTTGTGTTGCATGTAAAAGCCTATATATGAATGGAGAAATTTGGAGATGAAAATACTGAGGAGAATGTTGTTTGTATTGAGTTTAATTTCCTTTTAATATTATATTGGGGGTAAATTGCACTTTACCCTTTGCGAAAGACAAATTTGGCAGAAAACCCCATGTGAAAATGAATAGGTATTGTACTAATCTGTATTTTTAATATGCATTTTAGTTGTCTTCATGAGGAGACAATGCACTTCATTTTCAGAAATATAAAGGTGTTTGATGTATACTATTTTTTCATAGAGGGATTATTACTCATTTCGTCTTTCATATTGGGACTAAAATATAATTTACCTCTAAAGTTCAAGCATTTTTCAACAATATTCTAGTCATAATTGAAATAAATACATTGAGATATTGATAATTTGTAAAGATCATTAGATTGATTTGAAAAATATTTATTACACACACATTGAGTGAATACGAATATTGTATCCTACTCTCTTGTTTCTTATTTATAAATATCGACTCTATTGATTCTGTCATTTTTTTAAAGAGCAAATTTTATTTCTATAGATATTTATTTTTTTGTTGTCGATCGTTGTTGTGATTTTATAAGAAGATTCTTCGCTTCACTTGAGTATTTAGATCACATTATTTTATAATTTCAAAAATATTTAAATTTACATAATTAGTTGGCTTCTATCATTGATATAAAAGAATTTGTACTAGAATTAGTTAATAAAAAAGAAAAGGTAAGGAAAACTATAAATGCTAGCGTCCGAACCCCAAACGAACAAGACCAAAATAGAAAGTTGAAAAGCGCGGGACAACCCCCACTCGCCACCCCACCCCTCCAATCAGTCAACAGTAACAACTGTCCCAAAATCAAGAATCCATACGACGTCGTTTTCCGCTCAACTTTTGCCTTTCCTTGCAGTATTTCATCTTCAAACATCCAAAGCAAAAACCAAAAAGCTTGCAGAAAAGAAGATGGTGCATACCGCCTATGATTCCTTCCAGCTCATCACCGATTCCTCCACTAGGATCGATGCAATCGAATCGTACGGCTCCACCCTTCTCCTCTCTTGCTCCGACGGTTCGCTCCGAATCTACGGCCCCGAATCCTCTGCCGGTGATCACCGATCTCCACCGTCGCCGTCTGAATTTTATTCTCAGTCACTGGAGCTGAAGAAGGAGCCCTACGTTCTTGAGCGGACAATTAATGGGTTCTCTAAAAAGCCGATGCTTGCAATGGAGGTCCTCAAGGCGAGGGAGCTCCTCCTCTCGCTCTCGGAGTCAATCGCCTTTCATAGGCTGCCCAATTTGGAGACACTGGCTGTGATTACGAAAGCCAAGGGCGCCAATGCCTACTGCTGGGATGAGAGGCGGGGATTTCTGTGCTTTGCGCGGCAGAAGAGGGTTTGCATTTTCCGACACGATGGTAAGTACTCGTATTTTTGGAATAAGGTTTAGCTGGTTTATTTTATTTCTAGGCCCTATTTGTAATTTTTTGTCTTTTCTTTTCATATATATATATATATATTAGTTGAGGTATTAGTGTGTTGCTGATGGGCAGATGGGGTCAGAGTAAGTATAATCACAATCGTGTTCGAGATAATAGCATACGGTTTTTGTATGTTGCATTTCGGAAATAGATCTTATTCCTGCGGAAGTTATGCTAAATGCTACTTGAAATGTTTATGTTAGTTGGCTTTTTATTATTATTTTGTTGTTCAATTTCACGGAAATAGCTTTTTGGTCTTTTATTTGAACGCTGTTTTCTTGCCCTTGACATTAAGCCCTCAGAATGGGGCTAGGAATATCATGATGATGTATATGTTGTTGGCATAAGTTAAATTAATCATCATAGCATGATTTTTACCACAGAAAGTGGACAGAATGAAGAGCAAATTTTATTTGATTTTCATCTCTTGATCATGAAAACAAACTTTCTCCGTAATTTTTTCCAAAATCAAAGTCCTGAAATGGTGCTTCTTCTTGAGCATTTTGGAGAGTTCTTAGAGGTTTGGAGGTTAGTACTTACTATTTATTGACTTGCTGCAACTCACTTTTTCAATGGCTTGATATATCAGTACTCATTGAATCCAGCATATTATGTGGGAACTGAAACACTAGGTCAAGTTCTAGGACTCAAGTCAGATCTATTGCTGCATGCCTTGGGTATGGTGGTTTCCTTTGGCATTTGGAAATTTGATTCACATTAGTTTTACTTGTTGTTCAGGGGGACGGGGATTTGTGGAGGTAAAAGAATTTGGTGTTCCAGACACAGTCAAATCGATGTCATGGTGTGGTGAGAATATATGTTTGGGGATCCGCAGAGAGTATGTAATTCTGAATTCAATTAATGGTGCATTATCTGAGGTGTTTCCCTCCGGGAGGATAGCCCCGCCTTTGGTCGTGTCTCTTCCATCAGGAGAGCTTCTTCTAGGGAAGGTGATATATTTATTTTTTATTGCCATACCTGCGCTTCACATTAGAAGATTCAGTTAGTGGCATTTTATGCTTACAGTTACAACATCTGATATTCTAAGCTGAAATTCTACCGATAGTTAAGAGTAAGTCAGGAATGAGCACTTGGAGAGCTAAATACAAAATTTTGGCTGTATTTCTGGGTTACAATCATTTTTAATTTGGATATTAAATACATATATATCAATCAATAACTCAGTGCTGTCCTTTCTATGTGTTATTCTTTTTATTTTTCTTTCCTATAATGACTTCTCTGATTTTGTGAATTAGAAGTTCTGATGAATTTGGCTGAATTTGCATGGTACTTCTCGGATTCTATTCTATTGATGTTTGACCAATATTATAGAACTGTCTGGGAATGTCAAAACCTCGTTAGTTATAAGATGTTAATGGGGTTAAAGAAATGTAGTTTTGAGAGAATGCTGCTTCTATCTTTCTGACATGAAGTGTAAGACATGGATAAAGACCTTCTTCTGCTGATGCTTTGTCATAGGTGTAATGAATCAACTTCATCCATTGTTGTTCCCTCTCTAATATGTTTGGGCTGTTTTGTTTTACCTTGGAAGTCCAAATGGCTTACATCCACTTCATGCACCTTGCTTTCACAAGAGTAATGCTCTTTAGCATGCTTCCCTGAGAATAAGAAAATTAGTTGTGCCAATTTTCCTCAGGATAATATTGGAGTTTTTGTCGACCAAAATGGGAAACTTCTTCAGGAAGGCCGGATTTGCTGGTCAGAGGCTCCTGCAGCAGTTGTTGTTGAAAAGCCATATGTAGTAGGTCTCTTACCGAGACATGTTGAGGTATCTTGACCATAAATGTCTTACCTTTTCTATTCCTTTCCCAATAGTGAAATAAATAACTAGCTACGGACATTTTTGCAGTTCTAATATTTTGGGTTTGCAGATACGGTCTCTTCGTGATCCTTATCCACTGATCCAAACAGTTGTTCTCCGCAATGTTCGTCGGCTTCTTCAAAGCACCCATGTTATAATTGTAGCTCTAGAGAATTCCGTTTATGGCTTGTTTCCCGTTCCCCTTGGTGCACAGGTACATTTCCTTTCTGAAAAATCACTGCCACTTCCATCTAACAATGAGTTTGTAATGTACATCATCTCAGTTTTGACAACCTGATAAATATGTCATGCTATTTATCTATTATTGCTCTTTTCAATCTTTATCGTTTTTATTATCTTGTGTCTCAAGATATATCGTGTGATGTATCATTAGATTGAATCATGATATCGTATGTGATTTGTGGTTTATGCAACTGCTTATTGCTGAGATGATGCAGTATCTAACGCCATTATGAAATATGAAGCAATATAGTTTAACAAGATTTGAGCGTTTTGGTAGGAAAATATAAGCAGTGATTTTCTTCATGAGATTTCACCAGAAACCATGGGTTTAGTTAATTACCCAGATACCCCCTCAGCTACGATCAAATTGTAGAAAATATCCCTGTTGTTAGCATTGTGCAGCATAATTACATTGATACCCCCATCAGTGTGATGCTTCTACTATTGACTTCTGTCCCTGAAAAAGCTGACATCACTAGAAAGTATGGCTTGAATTCCCAACTTTACCCCCCTCGACTTGGGCTTTAGTTTTGACCAATTTTCGGGACCCAAATGCACTTCCATAATATGCATGCTTCATGTGTGAAGCATGTGCTGCTGGGCGTGGATATAATTAATAATACAAGGGTTTTAATACAACAGAATTATATTTCTACTATTATTCTTCTTCTTCTTTTTTTTTTTTTTTTAAATATTTTTAGTTCCTTTCATTTTGTAATTGTACTTTTTATTTCTTAACTTCTTTCTGTTTGCTTTTCTGTAATATAATTTTAGTTTTGGAATAATATTTAACCAAAAAAATAATTAAGTTTAGATATCTATTAATAATTAATACCTATAGAAGCATCTTAACTATAATCAGATATATAAGAATAAGCTAAAGGGAAAATACTGGATTCATTATTCTTTTATGTCACGTTCAATTATTTCTCTTTTGTTGTTCTCTCTCTTTCTTGATCCCATTCCCCCCATGTGTCCCCGTCCACCACCCAACTCCAAAAAAACCCACTGAAATATATGTAATGCATGTGTATGTATATACTATTTATGTATACATATGTGTGATAAAAAGAAAGAAAGGAGAGATTTTAGAGAGATAGGAAAGGCAGAACTTTTTGGCATTTAATAATATTTCACATGGGTAAATACATCTGTAGACTTTTCTTATTTTTGGCCATTTCTTTATTTTCTTTGGCTGTTTAATATTGGGTTAAATAGGTGTTTTCCATTATTTCAGCTACTTTTTTGGCTGGAAAAACTGACAGGGGTTTGACCGTGTAGTTGTAGTTTTTGTAATTCAATTATAGTTAAGGGGTCAATGACTATATATATTTCATTACCCAGATTGTACAACTAACAGCTTCGGGCAATTTTGAGGAAGCACTGGCTTTATGCAAGTTACTTCCCCCAGAAGATTCTAACCTTCGAGCTGCAAAGGAGCAGTCAATTCATATTAGGTAATTATGTATCCTTATTCCAATGTTTGTTTTCCTGCTCTTTCTGTTTTTATTTTGCTAAATTAAATGGAAAATACAAGTAGTAAAAAGGTTAGGAGATATTCCAGCAATTTGATGATCAAGATTGTACCTCATCTCCTTACTATGAAGTAAGAAGTAAATATCTAGGTTCTGTACAAGTTATATTAACGTGCCAACACTTTCAGGCTGCTCAAGACTTTAGAAGTCAAAAACTTCCATGGAAACTTATATTCCCTGCAAGCAGATATGGATTTGTACTAACAGAGTGTTATTTCATATGGATTCACACATAATATAACTTTCTTGATTTCTGGGATGTGCTGATCAAGGCGAAGATGAAGTAGAGTGCAAATTGGCTATAGAAGTTCAGCCTTAGCACACAAATGGAGATATCTAACTATGATTTGGACACACAAATGGAGATATCTAATATGAGTTGGACCAGAAACCAACACTGCCAATACTTTGGGTTGCATTGGAATTTTAGCTGTTTTGACAGTTGAAATGAAGTTAAAATTTGCTTGAAGTTAATACAGAAGAGCTATGTAATTGAAAATCAAGTCATGTGGTGCTATACTATTATCCATAACATGTTACATGGCCAATATTTGACGTTGAGTCGTTATGTATACAGATATGCTCACTATTTATTTGAAAATGGGAGCTATGAGGAGGCCATGGAACATTTTTTAGCATCTCAAGTGGAAATCAATTATGTGCTTTCTTTGTATCCATCTATTGTTCTTCCCAAATCATCTGTCCTACCTGAACCAGAGAAATACATAGATGGAGATGCCCCAGATCTCTCAAGAGGTTCTTCTGGCATTTCAGATGATATGGAATCTTCAATTCCTCATGCATTGGATTCTGAGGAGAGTTCAGATCTTGAGTCTAGGAAAATGAGCCACAATACTTTGATGGCCCTCATTAAATTCTTGCAGAGAAAGAGATATGGTATTGTTGAAAAGGCTGCCGCAGAGGGAACTGAGGAGGCTGTTTCAGATGCTGTAGGAAATAATTTTGTTTCTTATGGCAACAGTCGGCTAAAGAAACCAAGCAAAGTAAGGTCTTGCTTTTAATTTTATTCTTTGTTGTTTCAGATGCTGATATTTCAGATGTAGGGACAAAAGTTGGATTAGTTATTGCTGGACACGTTTCTAAGTGCCATAATTCATTAATGTGGACAATGCTGCTTGAGCTGAAGTTGTTGAGCTATTGCCATAGTCACTGCATGGTTTGTCTCCTTTGGCAAAAGTACCAAAATCCACTCCCAATGCTTCTGAACATAACTTGTGAGATTGGTTGTAATGTTCATGGATTTACATGTGCTACAACCTTATGAGCACTAATATAGGCCTTTTTCTTTTTCTTTGTTTCTCTCTCTAAGCATGTCTAGTCTCTTTTCCAAACTTAGCTTTTATGTGGTTTACAGGATAATATTCTTGCCTGAGATATTATACTATCAGTTGGTGTGCCACAATTTTCTTATTGATACCTACGCTCTACAAATGGTTAAGAATCTAAGAAGTTTTATAACTTGTTAGAAATGTCTGTTCTATCTCATAATCTGGATTTACATAAATTATGGCCATATCAAGTCAAATTCGTGTGTTACAGTATGCCTGCATGCATAATTACATATGGGCGGGCATGCGTATGTCAGTTGATGTAATTACGATGCTGCATTTAGCATGTAGATCCTGGAACGTGCCTTTTATTTTCTATTTGTGGATGTGTATGCTATCAACATTGCCTGCATGTACCCTAGATGTGCCATGAACCGAGAATGCTTTGCAGTGGCAGATGGAGTATTTGATATTCCAATTCTAACTATTGTAATGGTGTTTCTAATCTTTTACGATGCCCGGCATCATCAACTATTATTGAGTCCAAATTATTATTTTGATGTTTATACTTCATCGTTGACATGTAACTGTGATCTTCTGGGTGTTGTAGGGTCGAGCCAATATTCCTATTAGCTCTGTTGCTAGAGACACTGCAGCTATACTTGACACAGCACTACTACAGGCTCTTCTATTGACAGGACAACCTTCAGCTGCTCTGGAATTACTGAAGGGTCTTAATTATTGTGATGTAAGAATATGTGAGGAGTTTTTGCGGGAACGAAATCAGTATGTTTGTCTGCTTGAACTTTATAAATTCAATAACATGCATCGTGAAGCACTCACGCTGCTTCACAAATTAGTTGAAGAGTCAAACTCAAGCAATCCACCAGCTGAGCTCAAGCAGAAGTTCAAGCCTGAAATGATTATTGATTATCTGAAAGTAAGTCTTCTTTTATCAGAGACATGCTATCTATGGTTTTATATAATCTATATCTGAGCATTTATGAATTTGGGGAGTATTCATCTAGAGAGAATCTAGATTTATTCACATAATTGTGCAGTAAACTATTTTGACGATAGTTAATAAATTGAGAAAACAAGAGGACACCCGGACAAAATATCACTTGATTGGTTGAGCTTTTTTTTGTTATTATTTATTAATACAATCTTCGAAATATATGCAATTCCAGAGAATCACTTTAGTTTTGGTTTTATTGTTCTTTCTTTTGAAGGCCTTCTAATGTTTATGATTACACAGGCATTTGATTTTCTCATGCGATAGTGATTTAATGCTGTTGTTTCTATTACTAATCCAATACCAGCGTAATGATATACAACGGCATGTGGATGATTATTTGTTGAAGGCCTCTCATCCTGTATATTCGTTAGAAAGAGATGGATTGGTGGTTCCAAAACAGCTCGTTTTTGGAAACTTTATTGATCCAGATAACTCCAAATCATCTTCAGATTTAATCTTTCAGTGAAGTTGTGTATGAGATGAAACACAGAAGTGTTGCTTGAAATTGAATGATAACTTTTCTCAAATCTAGTGAAATTTTGTCACTCATAATTTATTTGATTTCTTAATTTTCGAACTATGTCGATTATGACTTCATGTGAAACCAATAGGACTGTTATCTTTTTCTTAAGAAATTTATCATATTGCTGTATAGCTTCTAGCATGATCTTAGGAAACCTCTCAGAATTTCACGTTTTACATGCTATGTAAGGAAACCTCTCTGAGAAGTGCAACAACTTAAGCTCTAGGTTAATATGCTATGTCAGACAACATGGTTGCTGGCTTGCCGCTGCCAAAGTCTGAGTTTATATTACAGGCTTGTCTTATTTCGACTAATATTTCTGAGTATTTTGTTCTTTTCAGCCTCTATGTGGCACTGATCCAATGCTTGTCCTGGAGTTCTCAATGCTTGTTCTGGAAAGCTGTCCCAATCAAACTATTGAACTCTTCTTGTCCGGAAACATTCCAGCTGACCTGGTCAACTCATATCTAAAACAGCATGCACCGAGTATGCAGACTACATATTTGGAGCTTATGCTTGCAATGAATGAAAATAGTATCTCTGGGAATCTCCAGAATGAAATGGTGAGGATATTTCAATTCTTTTCCATCTTTAGAAGGTAGCTTTAATTAACAGGAAGTTCAGGCAATGATCCAGTTATCTGATACCTTCTATTGTTTGTGCTCGGTGTTGTATGTATGCAGCCATAGGGTGTTAGTATGGAAGAATCCTATAGTTCATTTCTTTCATGACATTTAGATGGCACCATAACTAAAGGATATGGTGAAATGTTGTTTCTGGTATTAGTAAAATTATGCAAGATTTATTAGATCCGAATCAATCTTCTAGAGTATTAATTCATCTAATCGCTTGTGGTAGGTGCAAATATATCTGTCAGAAGTGCTTGATTGGTATGCAGATCTTAATTCTCAGCAAAAGTGGGATGAGAAAACTTATTCTCCCACAAGGAAGAAACTGTTGTCTGCTTTGGAGAGTATCTCTGGGTACGATCCTGAGGTTTTGTTGAAGCACCTTCCACCAGATGCCTTGTACGAAGAACGAGCCATTCTGCTGGGAAAGATGAACCAACATGAGCTTGCTCTTTCCATATATGTTCATAAGGTACTTTGCTGCACAGTTGCTTAGTTCCATCATCATTTTCCATGGAATCATGCATTTGATTAACACATCTATCGCAAACTCCTAGCCTTGTCAGGATAGGTTATTTCTGAAATTTCCTGGAACCCTAGTTAGCTATCTTAATATCAGGTAATTTCCTAAATGAGTTGGCTAGATAATGGATCATGCGCGGGATAAATTTCCCTATTCACTGAATTTGGACTCATCTGGTCCAGTCACTAACACTTGCTATTAGGCCTTCATTGCCCCTTTGGCTCCGTGGTATATGGCAGAGTACAATTCCAAGTTTATCCTCTAAGATCAGGGGCTGGTTTTTGTATGTGTTGTATATTATGAAGTTACTTTACATCTGGAGCAATATCCTAAGGTACCTGTCATGTATGTTAGATGAGCACTTGGTGAAGCAATGTTTCTCATTGCAAGAATAATCCGCTCATATTTCTTCTGGCAGTATTTTTTGCTTGCAGCTATTTATCATTTTCTCTTGTGCTAATTCCCCATCTCTATATCTGGTTCTCTCTTGTCATTATAGCTCAATGTTCCTGAGCTGGCGTTGTCCTATTGTGATCATGTATATGAGTCTGGACTTCAGCATTCAGCAAAATCATATAGCAGCATTTACCTTACTCTCCTGCAAATATATTTGAATCCTCGGAAGACAACAAAAAACTTCGAAAAGAGGATCACTAACCTGATATCTGCTCGAAGCCCTGGGATTCCAAAGTTTGGTTCGGCAGCTGGTAAAAATAAACTTCGCATATCTAGGAAAATTGCAGAAATCGAGGGTGCTGAGGAGAATCGCATCAGCCAAAGTGGTACGGACAGTGGAAAGAGTGATGGCGATACTGATGACGTCATTGAGGAGGGAGCTTCTACCATTATGCTTGATAAGGTCCTTGATTTGTTGGGCAGGAGATGGGATCGAATAAATGGAGCACAGGCCTTAAGATTGCTTCCTAGGGAAACTAAGCTGAAGGTAATTCTGTTGTCAGATAAAGTACTTGTGAAATAAGAAATACAAAATGTAAGCTTATTCTTGAACGTTTCCAGTGTTAATTAAGGTTAATGGATCTAGTCCAATTTTTCTGGAATGATCTCTCTCTCTCTCGGTAACATTTTTTGTGTTGGCTCGCTGCAGAACCTACTTCCTTTTCTTGGACCTCTTCTAAGAAAATCCAGTGAGGCATACCGAAACTTTTCAGTGATAAAGAGTCTGAGAGAAAGTGAAAACCTGCAGGTATTTTCCTTTCAGAATCTCTATGAATTGGCTTTAAAATATGCTTTCAAGTCAAATTGAAAACTGTTGTCCCATCTTGGAACCAGTTCAATGAAGGCCATCTCCAAATTGTCAATGTTACATATACTTTTAACATTTATTTTGTATATTAAAATACCTTACCGTGTGAAATGCCTTTACTTTTTGATGATGGGCAGGCAGTCCAGAAAATTGTGCTGATAAAAGTTGACTTCATTTGTATACATGTATATATATTGTCTAGATTCCCCGAAACTCGTCTCATTGCTGTTCTCATATTCCGGGGACAATATTTAGTTAACATTTCCTGTCAAAATAATGTAGAAGTATATTTTCTGAACATATTAGTCCAACATTCTGGTTTGACAGTTTTGTTTCCTGAACTTACTTTGTTTTAGTTGTCCTATATTAGTATTTATTCTTGATAGCTGCTTCTGGAAAGCAGGTTAAAGATGAACTGTACAGCCAAAGGAAAAATCTTGTGAAGATCACTGGTGATAGCATTTGCTCACTTTGCAACAAAAAGATTGGAGGTAGCGTCTTTGCAGTTTATCCCAATGGAAAGACGATCGTTCACTTTGTTTGCTTCAAGGATTCACAAAATATGAAGGCTGTGGCAAAGGGCTCAACATTATGGAAGAGATGATACCCAATATACAGAGTCGAGAAAATATTCATCCCACTTGAACGTGGCTAATATCATCGTGTGATTTGATAGCTCAAAGATGAAGACCAAGACATTATTCGATTACTCATACCAACCATCATCCCATCATCAATGTAGATTCTCGATTGCCTTCTGGTGTTTGTTATTTGATGTGGAGCTGCAGACGCTTACAGGAGAGGAAAAAGGAAAGATCATCCTAAACACGGCTTGTAAATCTTTGTTTATTTAAGTTAGTTGAGTGGGGTTTCAGTTTGGTGATAAAATTGCATCTTTTGTTGTAAAATACTTAACACAAAAAGGGATTATATTGTCAAAATCTGAGGGAGAATCCATCCAGTCCATTAGTTTTTTGCTTCCAAACTTCCTGTGCTTGGAAATTCTTACATTAACCATTGTTAAGGACAATACTTTTGCTTGTCACACAAATAACTGTCATTTAATCTCAGGTTTCAACATTCGACCCCCATTTCTTACAAACTGGTAAACCGTTACTCCAACTCTAGACCCATTAGAGGGACTGTCAGTATGAACAATCCTAACATCAGAAAATTTGTTGGCCTTTTTGAAGAAAACCGATTCCTTCTTCCATCTCTTCAGATGGCCCATCAAGAACACCACCTTTTTATCACTCCCCAGCAAGAAGTACCTGAGGGTTTCAAGCAGTGGCTCGTAGAGGTGATCATGGTACACCAGATCCGACCCCAGTATGATATCATGCTCTCTGCCAATGGCTTCCATTTCTTTGATGTTCCCCCATGAGAGCGCCGCCACATCTACTGAGCCGCCGTGGAGCTTCACGATTCCAGCATTGGCATCGACGTTGAACTGCAGATTGGGCAGCACGTGGGGAAGGTCTGTGACTGTGACACTAGCACCGAGCAAAGCTGCTGCGGCGATTCCGACCACACCAGTGCCGGATCCTAACTCGAGAATGCGGAGGCCACGGCCTTCCCAGTTGTTGAACAAGGATGAGAGAGGGCCGGCGGTGTTGCTAGGGTGACGGCGGTCTAGAAGCGTGATGAGAGTGATGGCGGCGGGCCAGAGCTGGAAGGAGATACCTTCGGAGGGTAGTTGACGTACAACTATGGTTGAGTTGATGGAGTGGAGGTGGTAATTCTGCTGCTGCTGCTGAATTTCTGCAGGATCTTCTGTATTGTCATCCAATGGCGTTGATTGAATCATTGCGGCGGCGAATCAGGGTTTTGAAATTTGAGGATAAAAGTTTTTCCCCAGTGGGGAGTAACTTGGAGAGTGGGGAAAGGATCTGCGTAGATGGTGACAAATTGACAATGACTGCGTGGGCGTATGAGAATTTTTTTCATTGGGTGATTTTTGCAAGTGGGCGCGAGGATGAAAGTACTTGGAAGCCCTTCCATTGGAACTGGAAGTGGGCCCTTCGGTAGCTTGGATCCTATATTTGATGTTTCATCTTTATATTTTATTTGAAATTTAATGAATACATATTACATATATTAAATATTTTTTTCGTTTATTTGGAACGATACACTCGTTGTATATCCCTAAAATGGAAGATGAGGTATGAATACATGAAACACTTATTGGAATAGAGAATCTTAAATGAATGACTAACACAAAGACCACTTGTCAAATAAAATTTATTTTGGATATTCTATTTCAATTTATTTTTCACGTTGATGCCTGCTAAGTCTCGCATACATACCCCTATGTGTTTATAAGAAGTTTTTTTGATACACTTAGCTTGTATCTATTTAATGAAATATCAGATGAAACTCATATTGAAATAAAGGATTTTAACCCAATAAAATCTACGCTTCTTATTAGGAAAGAAACATTGGTATCCAATCCATCCGGGCAAATGACAACTAGCATGGTGGAAGGAAATAAAGGCATGTGAAAGCTGTTCTTTGTCCACAATAAGAGCATCCACATTACAAATTCCACTCTGCTCATAATTTATATCAAGTACTACACCCTTATCAAGTGCAGAAACAACCCTAATAACCTAAGGATACCGTTATTCATAAAAGGAAAATAGTCCTCGGTCGACGAAGACAATAGGGTTGACACTTTGAAATATCACCTATAAAGAGAACTTCTGCAAGCAGAATACTCGCAACATGGCATGAGATGTGGAGGGAGATATCCATGCACTTCAGTTGCTGCTTCTGATTCTATGGAAGCTTATGTAGTGCTGAGGACTAGAAAATCGACATACAAACGATTGCAGGAGATATCAATGGCTTGTGATGTGAATCTCTAGGACGAAACAAAAATCAGTTAAGATTGGTCCTTGATATCTTGAATGACCACTTGTGCAGCGTTACGTCCTGGTGCACCCATTACCGCACCTCCTGGATGAGCTCCGCTTCCACATAGATATAAACCTTGTAATGGAGTCCTGTAGTTCGACCTATGTCGATGGAAAATGGAGTCTTATTTTTTGTAGGGTAAATATTAGTTCAATCTCTTAAATTTGGATTATTACTGGAAAAAAAAAAAAGAATTTAACCTGTTAAATCAAAGTTATCAGAGCACCGTGCTACTCAAATGGGTTTCTAAGCAAAATGTGCAAAGATATAACTTGTATGTAGATTTAATGTGTCTTAATAAATAACATTCTTGTTATTTCAATCATTTCCCCATCAGAAAATCCAATGCTCCATATAGGTTTTCAAACCGAAGAGAGGAAAATGATAAAAACGTCCTTTTGTTTAAGCGTATCCGACTGCATGTTTCATCTATAAATCCACTTGGAGGGCAACATATAAAAGTGACTTTAAATCGAGGGGATGAAATGTTTCTAAATTGTTTTTTGGAATAACATGCCAGAATGAGCAAGTTTGAGGGTGAAAAATGCATCGACCCTTGTTTTCCTTACCACAATAAAACACACACTAAAGCCGGACAAAACAGGCAAGAAATGTAATGGAATCAACCTTACCATCCCTTGACAGGCCGCATGAGAAACAAGGAATCTAATCCCATAGCACCATGGAAGATATTTCCTCCTGTCAAAGTTACAACTAGAGATAATCAGCATCAATCAGGTCTATGGAGCAGAGGTCACTGGGCATGCTAATCTTCATTTCAGACGATATCTTGTTTATTATCCAAAATGAACCTAAATACCAGGTATATGTAGGTAATATGTGTTACTTCTACGATTGGAGGAAAACTTAACAGAAGATATCATGTGAACTAAATATACATGAAAAACTTACATATTTGTCTTTTAACAGGGGCGAACATCCAGCTTTATTTGTGAAATAAACCATGTATAGTTTACCTGTCAAACCAATTTCTCTTTCAAGGTCTGGTGGAGTCAACATGTCGTAGCCAATAACTGATGAATTAAAGCCGGGGGCGTATTCATCGATTAAGTTGAAACATCTTTCAGCAAATGATCTCTGCACCACAATTTTAGTTATATGAGAAACATTATAACATAAAAGCGGGTGTTGGAAGACACATCATAAGAGAAAATTCAGGACTAGAAACTTAACAGATGAAGTAGCAGAAACCCAATATCTCATGTAAATTACAAAATCCACTCACTCGGTATTCAGGATCTTCCCAGCTACCGTCCCTAGGTTTATAGGGTGTGTACTGAATAAAGAGGTTAATGACATGTTTGCCTGTATAAAGTTACCAAAACAGCATTAGTACAATGACAACAAGAAGATTTTGAAGATATTAAAGATAAATCACCAGGAATTTACAAAGTACCAGGTGGAGAAATTGTCTTGTCTAATGCTGAAGGAATTGTCATCTCAATTACAGGCCTTCGAGATGGTATCCCATTTACAGAATCCTGGCAGGCAGCATCGATCTCCTCCATACTGATTAAGACAGAATAGCTATGTTTACACTTAGTTGATTAACCAAAAATACAATGGAAAACATAGAGGACATGAAGCATCGCTTTCAACACTGCAAATATTATATAAGTTCTTATAAACATGTTACAGGTATGAGCAGAAACAAATGATAACGAACAATAACTGCAGCAGCAACGAAACCTCAGCGTGACTGTACTTTCCAATCTTCTTGGGGGTAAAGTCGCATCTCACTCTATTTAGATTGTATTACATCATTTCTTAATGTAGATTGATTTGGTTAAGAGGAGCGACTTTACTCCTGAAAAACTACATGAGTGAGCCAATTATGTATAAATCTGAAGCAGACAGCAGATAGAAAGAGAACTTATGGAGTACCTCTCGGAACCAATATGAATAGTACCCATATGCTGAGGACCAGCATCAGGACTGTCCAGTTTGCAGCAATGGAATTGAGGCAATTTCTCGACAGCCAAGTTGATTTTGGTAGTTGCCTGTCCAGGAAATAATGCGAGATCATAAAATGGAAAGGGTTTCTGAAATTTGCTATAGAACTTTGAAAAGAATGAAGTCGAAAAAAATGTGACATTTTAGGCTTCAGTTGTCGATATCATAAAGTAGTGTACATGTGTATGAATAACATATTTCACTTTGATGGAGAATTATTAATCAAGTGACTAGCAGACTTACAGAGCTGTAATCAATGTTCTTGACAGCACAAAGAAAATCATCAGGAAGTACATTTTGTGGCACGAATTCCTGTGTCAGTAAACGACCATCCTTATTATCATCCAAAGTTACATATCGTGCCATATCTAATTTGTCTATTTCAAAAGCAGTGTAATAAATATAGATACTGGAAGACATGCAAAAGACGTATAGAGTCGTAACTTCACCATGAATGTTCTGTATGGAGTTGCATTTGACAAAACAACAGATGAGTGCACTTGTGTACCATCAGCCAGCAAAACCTAAAACTCAATCGATATACCAAATATGTCAATTGGTAGGATTTAAGCTTGTAATAATCGTCAACTAGGAGGCTCATGTAGCATACTTACCCCAGACACTCTGCCTGAATCCTCAATCATCAACTTGGATACCTATAGAACAAAACAGAAAAAGTTCGACCCATAACCTGAATAATTCATATCACAGCAAAACGGGAACACAATGATCATATAATAATGAACAAGCAACAATTTCATATGTGACAGCTAACATGAATAGTCTCCACAAACTTACTTCAGCTTCTGTTGCTATTGTAGCACCGGCTTCTCTAGCCGCATTACTAATGGCTAATGACACAGAACCCATCCCACCTTCAACATACCTGAAAAATTACGTCGTTTGAGAAGTGAGAGTCAACTGAATGAACAGTACAAGCAATTTCCAGTGTGACCTTTTCTGATGTTTAAAGAGATACTCACGACCAAATTCCACGATCACCATCAGTTTCTCCCATCACATGATGTAGCAAAACATATCCACTACCAGGTGTATTGACGCTTCCCTAGGATACAATATAAAAACAGGTATAACAACCCACCATTATGTGGTAACACTTATTATATAACGTAAGCTACAAATTAAAGACAAATCTTACCGTGGTCCCTATAACCGCATCTGTTGCAAGCGTTGCCTTGAGGACATCAGTCTGCAAATTATGAAGTCAAGGACACAAAGTTAATGAGTAGTGATATGCAGCAGAAACAAGATAACAAATATTGAATTGCATGAAATTTAAACGAGCATGGATCCTTACTATATCGTACTAATAGTGAATATCTAGTATTACCTCAAACCAATTGTTTAGAACCTTGGATGCAGGGGACAGCAGAAGGTCCATAAAATCCCTAAAAAGTTCAATGCATATATCGTTAAAGAAAAGCATGGTACAAGTGAATCTTGCTGTTGAAAGGTAAGAGAAACAAAAGCTAGAAGACAGAGCAAACACTTACAAAAACTCTTTTTGCCCCATGGCAACCGCTCGTTGCAGCAAATTACCCCAAAGAATCGACTTTTGTACATTATCCTTCATACGAGCATTAAAAGATGAATTTTCTGGCAATTTTTCAGGAGGACATGAATCCAAAAGTGGATCCATGAACTTACAGAAGTCCTCTAAAAGATTCTCATACCTACATAAAAGATTCTAAAATGACAACCTTTATCATGCATATGTGAGTGATGGAAATTTCTACTTTATTTATCATTCTTTTTTCTGCCTTTTCATAGTTATTTAAAGCAGGTAAAATGGACCTTGGATAAGCCTCAGCGTCGCGTTTGGAGAACTTAGAAATCTCAGCATAGTTAAGTTCCTTATCCTGACCAAGAAGAAGGTAACGGCCGTCAAGACATGGCGTGAACGACGATGGGCTCCTTTTCAGCAGCTTCAACCCATGCCTCGCTAACTCTAATTCCCTATTTAACAGCAAAAACCGTAGGTTAATCGATCAATAAGATGATAAAATCAGCAAGAGAGCTTAATCTGAACCAGTGAGATGAGAATTAAACTTAATGACGGCGGGGCGAAGGAGGCTCTGGAGGTAGCTACAACGCGAAAACTTGAAGCCAGGGATGAGTTCCTCGGTGACGGCTGCGCCACCGATGACGTGGCGGCGCTCAAGGACGGCGACTGAAAGACCTGAGTGGGCGAGGTAGGCGGCGGCAGTGAGGCCATTGTGACCACCGCCAATGACGACCGCGTCCCATTTCTTCTCCGACAAGGGGCGTGCTGACTTCGCCGCCACAGTGGCGGTGTTCAGGTGCCGGAAATGTTGTCGCCACATCCTCTCTTGTTGACCACTGCTGACCAGTATCTTTACCTAATATATAAAATAAAGCGAAAAAATAACAGAAAAGATGCTTTTGGGGCCAACATACACATACAATATATATATGTATATATGTGTATTCAATCTATGAATTTGAAGAACCCAAGGGCTAAAACGTCAAAATCATTCCTTTTTCCCTTCTGCATGAGATAAAAATGAATTTAGAGCCATTAATTCTTTCTTGGCGGCATTTTTATTCCTCTTCAAGCCTTCTGCTTATCTTCTAAACTAATCATGAAGCTACCAGAAGAGATGGAGGCCGGCAGCAGCATCAGTCCGAAGAACCAAACTTTTGAGGTTTTTCAGTCTAACAAGCTTATTAATTAACATTATAATGCTATAGTTTTTTGCAAATTCTGATATTTTTGGTTGCTGTTCTCTGCATTGTGGAAGATAATATTGGGTTCATCTTCAATGTCACGTCGAGAGATTCTATCCGAGATGGGCTATGAGTTTACCATCATGGTAATGCTCGAATTTCTTTCACGTTAGTATTAATTGCTTGACATTTTTCTCATTGTCTTGGCATTTAGACTGCAGATATAGATGAGAAAAGTATAAGGAAGGAGAAGCCAGAAGATCTTGTGATGGCCCTAGCTGAGGCAAAGGTACTTGAAATTAGTGGTTGAAGAACTTCTGCCATGCATATTTACACTTTGTTCCAAATTTTATCATTCTTGTCACTCATAATTTGCTTTTACAAGTTTTCTTCTTGTAGTAGAATATGAGGTCCACACAGCAGTTCTGCGTATACTTCTTGTACATTCCATTTATTATGAATATTTCTTTCTTACTAAAACCGTAAAAACTAAGGTATTCGGGGTGGCCAGGTATGAATCATATGAAAAAACCTTGTAACTTTGTTAGTCTGACTGGGACCAAAACTTAGGGTTTAGGCAGTTTAATAATGGAGATTTCTAGTGTTTCTTTTTTCTGGATGTTGATTTTAAGATATGAAACTAACTTGCTCAGACTTACCTTTGAAAAAGTTTCATTTATGTATGTGGGTGCTGCACTTGAATGATCCATTTAAAAATGTTCTTTTCTTTCTTAGGCTGATGCCATTATGATGAAGCTCAAGAGTAATGGCAGCGAACTGAAGGAAATATCGCAGCCTACATTGCTTATTACTGCAGATGCAGTATGTTTATATATATCTTTTCATTCATCTGTTCCTTGACTTCTATTTATTTATTCATCAGTCTGAAAAAAGTGTTTGCCAAGTTATCAGGCATTGTGCAAGGCGTTGAGAATCAAGTTTCTTGATTTTAATAATTGGAAATGGTCCCATATCATTACTCCAATTCTGTGGCATCAAGAACATAATTAAGGGATTATCAAAATGTTGTTTCATTTATAGATTGCACATCAGAGGATATCTATCAGGATAGGAAAAGAAAGAAACTTGCTTTTTTACACTTAACACTTCACTTATTCAAGATTGAGCATCAAATTTACGTTCACGTGGAGAAATCCAAGTTTACAAACCATCTTTATTTTCTCATTTCTTTTGCTATCTTCTTTTGTGTCGTGGATCACTTTTCCTCTTGTTCAACATTTCAGAAACTGCTGAATAAGATAAGTTCCATGATGGTATAGTGGTTTCTCTAGTCTAATGGTTTTATCTTGATTGGAAATAGATTTATTTGAAGTTATGTCTTACATACGTCTAACTGATATCGAGGTGGTGGTGTATCAAGAGATCATACGAGAGAAACCATCGAGTGAGGAAGAAGCACGCCAATTTATTAGAGGTTTGCCTATCATGAAACTTCTTACCAGCATTTCCTGCTACACAGATAATGTAATCCTGTTAATAGCATTCGTTTTGCAGACTATTCTGGTGGTTCTGCTAAGGTTGTGGGATCCGTATGCATAACCAACCTGGTGACGGGTACTAGGAAAGGAGGATGGGAGAGTGCAGAGGTACAAATAAATCCAGGAATAATTACCTCAACATGGCATAATTACCAAAACACACCCTGAGATTTGAATAATTGTCATATCACCGTCGCTACTAGTTCAGCATGACACATAATTACAAACAAGCTCCTTGAGCTTATGCATAATTACATTTATGTCCTCTTGTCCAGGGAGATTACTTGTAATGTTTCAGAATTTTCAAGGGGTATAATTCTAATTATCCTTTAGTTGAACTAATAGTAGGTGTGATGGTAATTATTAAAACCTCGAGGGGGTTTTGCTAACCATGCCTGAACTAGGGGGTGTTGAGGTAATTATCCTATAAATCTATGTACTGCACTGTATTATAAAATGGGGAAACCATAACATGGGCAATAGGAGAAGTTGTTTAACTTTTATATAGTTAAGGCCAAAAGGCTAAATTTAGACTTTACTTTTACTGCAGGTTTATTTCCTGGACATACCAGATGAAGTTGTTGATAGCCTGGTAAAGTTACTTTAAACAAAGGGCCAAGTAGTAATTTCCTTTTACAGGCCTAACTAATTGTATTGAATATGCTTAGATTGAGGAGGGAATGATTTTTAATGTTGCTGGAGGTTTGATGCTTGAACATCCACTGATTTTGCCTTTGGTTGACACTGTGGTTAGTCTTCTTCATTATGTCTCTGTGTGTGTTACTAGTCATTCATGGAATGACTGGTTGTTTTGCCTATGGCTGCAAACAAGTTGAATTAGGCTCGCGAGTCAAGTTAGAATCGAGCTAGATCAACCTCGAGCTTATCAAGTATTGCGGCTCGAGACTGGCTCGCGAGCCTATATAGAATTATAATAAGTTTTTATACTTTATATATATATATATATATGTTATGTTATGAATACTAGCACATATTTGAAACATATAGTACATTGCATTATGTCACCAATTTTAAATTCGTATGAGTTACATAATATCTATCATTTTATCAAATTAAAGATTTCAAATTTGAGCATATAGTAATTCAAAACTCAATTGAAAATTCAAGCTTAGTCAAGTTGATGTCTAGTTTTCAACGAGTCAAGTTTGAGATAAGAGGTATTAGACTCACGGAGCTCGAGCTTAATATTGAGCCTATACATATATGTTTCAAGTTCTTACTCGAGATTTTTCCATTAACTTGGCTTGGTTCGACCACGCTCCAAGTGCATGAAACCCAATCATTCGTCGCGAATTGATATCTTTGCTAAATCATTACCCATTGGTACAAAATTGTGACTAAAACAGATTTTTTCTTCTTTTGGAAAATGAAAGACTTTCATATCATTGCAATGTTTGGGGCTTAATTAAGTTTTCACTGTCATGTGTTTCAGGTAGGAACTGCTGATTGTGTAATGGGACTCTCAAAATCTCTCACAGAGAAGCTCATACAGGAAGCTCTATAGAAGCTATGGTTTGGTTGCCTTAGGATCTGCTAAAGGAAATTCAAGATTCTTTAAATCTTATTTTCCGTGAGGCAGAAGTTTTAGGAATTATAATTATTTGAACATATTACTTCTTGGCTGTGTGGGAGGTCTATTCTTGTTTTAGGGATAATTACCTCTACACCCCATGATGTTATATATAATTACTAAGACAACCCCTATCGTTAGTTCAGCCATTGCATCATATAATTATAAACTTAGAACTAAGGGTTGGGGATTGAATGATAATTATTCAACTTTTGATGATGTGTTTTGATAATTATGCAAATCCTTAGGGGTATTAAAGTAATTATCCCCTTGTTTTAACATGGAAAAACGGCTCATGTTCTAGTTCAAACCTTGTCACTGACATTTAGGAATGAACCTGTAGATAAACATCCTCTTATAGTTTTCAATTCATTTAAGAGGATGTTTGGTGTTTGGCATTAATTAATTTTTATTAAAAGAAGTTGAAAGGTTAATAGTAAAAAAAGGAAAAGTAAAAGGTGACATTTTTTGTTACTACAAACGTAAAAATGATAAAATTTGATTGGCTTATCATAGGATTTAGACAAGTATGAACGACAACATTAATATTTTCAACCTGATTCCCGCAAAGCACAACAAACACTCGCACACGTGTTTGCTAAAATAACTAAGTATTTTTATGTTTTAATTTACTATTTGCCTAAAAAGATAATATTTTTATACTTTATCAGACGAGGTTAATATGATATTTTGGTGCCGAGGCCATTGAAACTATAGTAGATTTTAGTATAAAACTTAATAAATAATTTACAAAAAGAAATGGGTTTAGATTTAATAATTTCTTTAAAATGAAAACATGCATGTATAATTATATTTCTTCAATATTTTTAAAATTATAGAACAGTCTAACAAATTAGAAGCCCAACCCATTGAAATTGGGATTAGGCTCCATTGAGTGGGAAATAGGGTGGTCTAAATCCTTTAGGATTCCCGTTGGGCTCAAAGTTCAACGCTTTCCAGAGCAGATTTTTGGTAAAAATCACTGTTAATCTTTACTATTTCATGTTTTCCATGCTCGAAGTAGAAACAATAGAACATCTTTTTCAGTTCTGTGTGAATGAGAATTTGAATTTCCTTTTATGTTTATTTTCTCATTTCTTTCTGCCTATGAGTCTTTGATTTTGTGACAACTGTGGCTACTGCATTTTTTCGGCTTCCAGTTGTTCTAGGACATGGGCTTGATGGAAAATGGCTCTTAGATAACTGTTTGACGAAATGCCTATGTAGAACTTACCGGAGTATGGCCAATGTCTGCGAAAAGTTGGTGAATTGTTCCTGTTAAGTGATAAAATTCATGCATTTGTTCGTAACTAGGGAAAAAATATTTATGAAATTAAGAGATTACATGCCTTTAATCTGGAATTTGCAAAAATTCATGTAATTAAGTGTTCTAGGCCACAGATTTTCTGTGATGAAGTGTTGAAGTTACGGAATTTGCTGATATTGGTAAGAATGTGTTGAAATTTGCTTGACTCTCTATTACATTGCTTGCTGAATATGATTTAATCTTCTGGATATCCGAAATCTCAAAACTCGTTTTATTGTTAACTGGATATTTGTTGACACTAGATTAGAAATTTATGCCAGAGTTCCATAATTTCAGAAATTGATGCAAGTCTCAAATTGATCGGAAATTGATCTCTATTTGCTGAACTTCTTGTGAAAACCAAGTCATTATCTTTATTATCTTGAACTTTGTTTAATATATGTTCCATATCTGTGGAGAACCTTGACATAGATACTTGATGAGGTTTGGTTGCACCGGATCGCGGAGGTGCCTTTGCGACTCAATGGGATATTTGACAACTGTAAGATCATTAAGTTGATTACAGTGGATTAGTGGATATTCGTAATTGATGTTCACATTTCATGAAATTTGTAGTCCCTTCTTCCTTTTGTACCCTTGTGAGAATGAATTCTTGAAAATCTCAATCTATTTGCATACATATACAAGATCTTCCCATCTTTGTTTGTTTGATGTGAAAGAGATCAGATGAAGTTTGGGTAGCTGAAATTTAGATATAAGTTATGAATGCACATTTCCGATGAAATATGGTAACTTCTTTGCTGCTTTTTATCAGAGTTACCAGTGTCATAAGTCTTCTAGTTTTCCTGTTTGCACTTAAGATAATCAGATATGATTTTCTTCAATATAGTTCTTTTTACAGGTGGCCAGTATTCTTCTCACAATGGAAGCCCAATTCTTTCGCTTTCTTAAGATTGTTGGAGTTGGTTTCAAAGCTAGAGCAGAAGCAGAAGGCCGTCTCTTGTACCTCAAACTTGGTTATAGCCACGAAGTTGAATTGACCGTACCTCCAGCTGTTCGTGTTTTTTGCTTCAAGAACAATGTCGTGTGCTGCACTGGAATCGACAAGGAGAGGGTGCACCAGTTTGCTGCTGCTGTTCGTAGTTGTAAGCCTCCCGAAGTTTACAAAGGCAAAGGCATAATGTACATCGACGAAGTTATAAAGAAAAAGGAGGGAAAGAGATCAAAGTGACAGATAAGGTGCTTCAATTCTGCAGCATAACATTGAACTTATGAATATAATGGTGCTTTACTGCGGACATTTGATATTTGTGTTTCATTTAGAATATTTTCTTGCATATTTAAGAAAATATGGCCCTTGATCTTTTGCATATTTTTCAACCAGCCCTCAATATTTGTGATTGCCCAGCATTAAATTACCATATCATCCGCCTGCAAATGTGAAATTATTGAGTAGTTATGCAGATTCATTATTCCTTTGTTTATTTATTTATGCTTTTTTCAAAATCAATAATTAGTAAGTTTCATTTATTAACGCTTCTTTTTAGAATAATAAGTTTTCAACCAAAATTAAATAACAATTATAACTACGAAGAACAAATTCAATGGTTAGTCCTATTAGAATACCCGACTGAATCACATTAATCAAATCAATAATAATAATGTTACAGCAAAACAAATTGAAACTCGTATAAAATAATGGATTTATTCAACAAAATTACAACAATAATGATAAAATTCACTTCGCCCCTTCAAATTCTACTCAATTATGAGTTGTACCTTAAAAATAAATAATTGAAAAAGCATCTTTCGCTCTCAAACTTTATTTAATGTAAGAATTGCTCCCTAACTAAAGATTTTGGCATAAAATGCCTACCAGGTGTAGGAGGTATATTTCTTAAACCATGCGAAAGCTAAATCTATTCTAAACATCTTGTAAGTTTAAAAAATATATTATAAAATGTTAGATTTTATCTATAAAAAAATAAATTATTAAGGTATTTAAAGCTATTAGAGCTCTGCAAGTTTAATAATGATAATTTTATAATTAACTTAGTTAAAATTGAAAGAATATATTGAGTTTTTGAAGATAAATTAGAACTGCTTACTTAACAACATATTATCTTGAGAGTTAATAAGCTCTATTTTGAAAAAAGCTTGCCAATCATTTTTTATGTCTGCTGAACGCTACAGACAGCCTCTGAGTTTGATTTTTCAATGTAAGCTCTAAATCACAAACTCGTGAACTGAGGTGACTCCACTATCCCGTTCAGCCGCCCATTGTATATGATATTCAGCGGAATGTCCATTGTAATGTAGTGGGATCCACAACTATAAAAAGCACAATACTTGTCTGACCTGCACATCCAAAAACCTTACACGTTTTGTCCTGACCAGCATATTCGCCTACTTTTCGTTAATCAGCGTCAGAAAAGAAAAAGGAACACACAAACTCATAGCTCTTACTAGTGCTTTTACTGTTCTGCAAGCTAGAGAATCAGGAGGAAGACTAGAGATGACTCTGGGTCTGATCAACGCCAACCCTGTAGTCCACGCTAAGAAGGAAAGGGTCGCCCGCACCGAGGACCCTCACGCCGACGACGCCGTCGATCCCCTCGAAATCTATGATATCCTTTTAATCATGTCTCATTTCTTATACTCTTGTCTCTTTAGCAAAGTCTTTAGATTATGCATACTCTGCTAATTGAAGCTTTTGATTACTTTTATTTGAGTTTTTGTGAAATGGGTTCGATCAAAGATGTGATCTTTGACTGGTAATGGGCACATTATGTGAGGGATATAAGAGATCCGGAGCACCCGTATTCTCTTGAGCAGCTAAGCGTGCTTTCTGAAGAGTCTATTACTGTTGATGAGAAACTTGGCCGTATTCTGTATGTTTTTTCCAGTTTGTTCTTTGTTGATAATTGCGTATAGTTTCAGACTTCAGTTCTATGAGATTATAGCTGGATTATTGTGTGATTGTTTGGTTTTTGATTCATTTTATTGCATTAATGAAGTTTGTTTTGTCTATTTGATTATGCTGTGGGCTGTGATTAGGCAAGAACGGAAATTTAACCAAGCCTATGAAAATTGCATTTTACCCCGTGAAGACGAAATGTGTAGAAAACCCCTTGCGAAGAAAAATAAGAATAATTCCTCAATACCCTTGAGCTTTGGCACAATTATCATGTTCGAATAGTACTACTAAGCACCTACTACCTTGAACTTTTGGCACAATTATCATGCTCGAATAGTACTAGTGAGCACTAACTAACAATTACAATTTCACTCTCTAAAAATCCTATAGTATTACACATAGATTCTCTAGATAATGGGTTGTAATTGGAATTATGCATCAGCTCAATTAACGGTAGGGGGTGATAGGGGGTGTAATGGCAATTATCCAAGGCTCAGAGATTTAGAGGTAATTATCCCAAAAAATGATTAGCACTAAGCTTACCCCCTCCTCACAAAGGGGTTAAAATGCATTTTTTTTTAAAAAAAAAAAAAGACACAGGTTAGCGTGGTGTCTTTTTATTTTTCATGGGGGGTTTTCTGTCCATTTCGTATGCCACAAGGGAGTAGAATGCAATTTACTCAATTTTCTAAGTGGATTTGACAGTACTGATTCTTGTGTTGTAAATTGCTGTGACGTGTAGGATAACTTTTACGCCAACAATCCAACATTGCAGCATGGCGACAGTGATTGGTTTGTGCTTAAGAGAGAAACTGAAGGATTGTTTTCCACCACATTTCAAGGTTTGGTCTATTCAGCTGTGAACCGATGGTGGTCTCTTTCGTTCATTGTCATTGTTCCTTGAAATTTCGAGTGATCTTGTCGATGAAGTTTATTGATTACCTTGTGGATCAATATAATTTTGCAACATCACACAACCAACTTTTGTTGCGTCCCTGGATTTGGAAATTTATTTTGCGATGGCATTGCGATGTGTTGAATCTTTGCAAAGAAAATAGTAAAAGGCACTAATTTAATTGCCGATACTCAAGCTCGTGTACAAGAACTGCTTTTATCACATCCCATTTTCCTCTGTCCTAATGAAGTAGCAATTCTTGTTCTACAAAAGATTAACTAAAAGACCGTAAAATGTAAAACACTTGCTATTTGTACCTCTTCCACCATCATCCTCGGCCAAAAACCATCTGGTGTGACTTTTTTACCAACTTAGACTTAACTATGTGTAAGTTAGATCATTGGTTAAAGAATTCAATTTTACAGGTCGACATAAAAGTGGCTCCTGGATCACATGCAGATGAGGAATCAGGTGAAAGTTGTCGAGAACTGATCTCTTTGCATATCGATGAAGCATTGATACTAACAGTATGCTGTTTGTTATACTATTAGCAATCCGACATAACTTATGGTTTGCAGTTTAGTCCTGATTATGCCTTCTGAAATGGTCCGAACTTATTCATAATATTTGTTACGACTCTTTTATCTGCAGTTAATAAGCAGTTAAACGATAAAGAAAGAGTAGCTGCAGCATTGGAGAATCCAAACCTTCGCCAACTTGTCGATGAGTGCCTCTATTCTAGTGAACTTTGAGTAGGTTGCGATTCTCTGAATAACTTGTATATTAGCCGTTCTTCGTTTATGCAACTGGGATTTTGTTGTGTGTATGTTGTATTTTGTATGTCGTGAAATTATCTGTGGTCTGCCGTAATCCTAATCCATATTAAGATAATCCTCTGAAGTAGGTCTCCTTGTGATGTTTGATATAATTATAGAAATACTCCAGGCTCTTTGGAAAATTACAATAGGTAACTCATATTAGTTCAACTGACAAAAACTTAATAGAATTTAAGTAATACGCTAGACACCTCGGAAACTTGAACATTTTGGATAACAAGAGGTCAATTTGTAATATTTTGGTCAACCTATTAAATTTTCAAGACTTTTAATTATCACGCTGTATAGATTTTGTTAAGTTTTTCATCAATAGAGTTTACAACAGGAAGTATTTCTAATTATCTCAAAAGTTAAATGTTCTATGTTCTCGCTTGATGAATAATGTGAAGAAGCCAAGCATAATGTGGCAACTACGCATAATGCCAGCACTGGGAAAAGGAGGAAGACAAAAATCCACAATTTGCAGTAAATTATTTCATTATTCAATCATCATCCCAACAAGAACTGGGACAACCATTCTCAGTACTTTGCATTCATCTCAATTAGTAGAATCTGGCAAATTTTATATCACAGAACTTCTGATAAACCTTGCGAACTTAACACACTCGCATTTAGCACCAAGGCCACCTATGATTCAGTCTCATCAGCAACCATTTTCGCTTTGGTCTAATCCCCAAAACTTGGCAGTTTTGACGTCATCCTGCGCCATCAATCTTGAAAATTCTTCGTGGTCGTATTTCAGTGTAGCTTTTCCTCCGAACTCACTTGGAAGGTTCTCTGTGTCAAAGAAACTCTTCATTAGCTCCAAGCTATCTTTGTTGTTTGGATAAACGAACTTTATCTTCTGGAACGTTTTCTGATCCACGAAATATTTTACAACCTGCAGAAAGAGGGTTTTGCAATGCAGTCACGCAACAATAGAACAGGATGCAAATGAGCTGTGCAAGTTCAATGTCGACTAGTTTGACTAGAATATGTGTTCGAGCTGTACAAGAATAGAAAGGAAAGAGTGATGGAAAATTTAGAAGTGGGTATAGTCACTTCAACCCCCTTTTGAAGTTTGTCCTAATTACAATAACATTTCATCTTATGGTCTAAAAAATTACAATAGCATCGCCTCAGCCATCAATCCAACTAACAAACAATTTAACAAAGTATAGACGTAGATTGGTGCCCCATATTGCAGGAGATGTTATTGTAATATTTCAAACCACGAGGGAATGTAATCTTAATTTTGCAAACCGAAATTATCACTCTATCAAAATTTGCGTCAATTATAAACCAAAGGTAGGGATGTCATTGTAATTAAACAAAACTTGAGGGAATGTTGGCATAATTATCCCTTAGAAGTAAGATGCCCAAGACAGTAATGAAGTGAAAGCAAGCTATACTTCTCTTAAATGAAAACCAGGTATAAAAGAGAACTACCAGAAGAATCTACAGAGAACCAGTGAATGATGTTCGTGATTCCATATAATGAACTAGGCAGAGAGCTTATACCTTCCAAAATGCCTCAAAAATTCTTGGAGGGCTGTAGAGAACAACTATTGCAAGTCTCTCCGGGTAGTGGTTCTGTAAAATGTAGATGATATCACGGGCTGTTTTGATGGGAATGTTGGTGTTCAATGACCATCCGTTGAAGTCTATGAGCCACGACATTTGCTCTTGTCCTTCCGGCAGGTTCAGGATTGCATTCTCCATTAGATAGACAAGATGACGAATATTACCCTCAGGAGATGAACTGTTCTGTACTAGGGATTGGATAAGTTATAAGATGCATGAAGATGAAAGAGAATCGCTCCATGAATAAATAACAGATAGGGAGATTTACCTCAACACTCCATGTGGTTTTGATTTTTCAAGAGGGGCTAATTGTTATGTTATATAGACTCTGTGTAAGTTTTCCAGTATTGAGGTATTAACCCAAATTTCAAGGGATGTTTGAGGTAATTATGGCAAACATGTAACTGCATGAGAAGAAATCTAAAACGAACCTGCTTTCCAGGCCTCATTATAAGGACAGTTCTACCCTTTCGGTCATGAAAATTAGCCTTTGAAACTTTGCCCGTTTCACCTTCATGTGCCACTTCATGCTGATAAGGATTCAAGTACAAAAATTCATACCGTGAGAAATGTAGTAGAGTATAGGCAGACAATGCAAATCTCACAAATGAAGTTATGAAACTAAAAGGAGAAAAAAGAAGGAGAGGAGAAAACGAACTTTCCTCAAAAATTATGCACAGCCATATAATGTAACAATTATGCATACTTAGAAATGGAATGAGAGGGATTGTAGTAACTCACCCAACGTATTTCTTCCGGCTTGTACGATGCCCTCCACTTGATTGTCTCCGCCAACATTTTCTGGGCTTTATCGAGATTCCAGTTCCGAGCTTCTAAATACCTCCTCAGGCATGCATCTGTGCAGAATTTTAATGTTCGCCCAGAAAGTGGACCAAGAGCATCCCTTAGTTGTTTAACCTGTAAGAGGAAATACATTTCTTTCTGTCAATATATGATAACCAAAATAAAATATCACAGTTTGGTTTCTAATGATTTCTACTAAAATACGAGCTACATCAGGTATCAGATCATGTTACCACTGAGATATGCCTGAAAAAGAGAATCATCTTATGTTACAAAACTCGCATATGTAACCATTTCATGTTATGTGGGAAAAGAGAATAACATAATCATTTAAAGCAAAGAAACAAAGAGATGTTTACTAGATTTGGTTGAACGAAATAAGCCATGCGTGCAGGCTTTTGAAAGAAATTGTTTCTTTGTAAGCTACAGGATCACCCTGCTGCTTCTTACCTTTGTGTCTCTTTCTGCAGTATCGATCTCCTGATGGTTCTGAGTCCTTCTCCGAAACATGGTAGCTGCCAAGTTGACAAGAAAATTATTAACATTATCTGAAATGAGGAAAATATAGGCATCAGCTGCCTTTTGCTGAAGTTGATCTTGAAAGCTATGTTCAAAGGAAGACAACAATAATCCATAATGCTTTTTGATTCTCCAAACACTAAGATCAGGCTATTTATGCTACTCAACATGCATATTATGAGCACTTTAATTAGTTGATTAAGTACATGATTATTCAGGAATATCAAGTGTTAAGCACTTGAAAACATTTCATTACAGGTCTTTATTATTCTGAAAAAATGTCTATCATATACTCTTTATGCTAATTAGACAGCTGAATTAAGATCAATAAACAGAAAACTTCCAAGTACTTCGATATAACTACCGTCATTGATAAGAAAATCAGCATATACACCCTAAATGCCAAAACCAAAGCCCTCATCCGTCTAGTCAACTTCAAGCTTTTAAGTCTGAAAAGCCTTCCACTGTTATAACCATTTCATGTTATTCCACCCTTCATATTTCCCGTCCTAGCCGTGCAGGGTGTTTTAGAATCCCACATCAGTTAATGCGTATAGATTGTGACCTCCTTATATTGTCTTGAGCTAGCTTTTAGGGTGAGTTAGGCCTAAGTTCCATTTCCAATAAACAATATTAGGCCTAAGTTCCATTTCCAATAAACAATACTTCTTAATTTTCTTATTATTCTCTTTCTTTCTCTTCTCTCTTCATTGCTATTGGTCTTCAACAGATCAATTCAAACTTGACTCTACATGGCAGATTAATGAGAACAGTGAAAAGAGAATTGCTACCTTATCATGTGAGAGACTTGAGAATGATATACAGTATAAATCTTCAGTCTTATCAATAATAGAAACTCAAATCAGGTGGGAAAAAGTTAAAACCCGTTATTCATTCCTTTCCACTTTTTAAGAGACAATTAATATATCCAATTCTTACATCAATACTTCACATGAATAACATTCAAAATCAATAACCAATGAGAAGATTTCTACCAAAGCTAATATACATTAGAAAATCAAATAAGGCTACTATTCAGTAGAATAAAGAAAGGCCCACACACGTTGGGAGGAATCTAACTCATAACCCCATGTTTATAAGATCCTAAACAATTAGACTAGGGCTAATCAGCAGAACCATTTGATTCATGACTATCATAATCACTAAAAATCTGAGCACAGAAATAACCTGTTAGAAAGCCAGATTCCACCAAATTTCATAAAAGCAACAAGTCTACATCGTGCAGGATATATTATGAAAGCAAAAACTAGCTGCAAGCAAGCGAGCGATTAAACTTCTGAATCACAAAAGAAAAAAGAAAAAAGAAAAAAGAAAAAAAAAAGAGAGAAACAATAAAAGTTTAACACAGGTGTCTTGATGTCTAAGGTTCTAAAACACATTCATAAGAATCCCAACCAATGCGAGATCAAAAGCCAAAAACACAAAGAAAAACAGAGCCGATGGTGCAGTAAAACAATGGAACCCAGAGTTAGCCATCAAACCTGAGAAATAATGAGTAAACCAAAGCTTCAGTCTAAGACTTGTTCTACTCTTTCAATCAGGCAGATGATATTACTGGCAAAAGTGGGTCCGCGACTTTACTCCTGAAAACGGAGCAGCATTCAATTCCTCAACCGAAATAGATGCACGCGCACAGGAGACTGACTTTTCGCTTTTACGACATTTATGTGGGTTTATAGTACTTATACAAAATTCATGTGCCGTTTATTGTTTATAGTAAAAGGGAAACGAAACAGCTTATGAAGATGGGTACCCGGAGAGGGAAAAAATGAGGAATCAGTTGACGGTGGTTGGTGGTGGTCGACCAGCGGCGGGGCCCCCTTGCCGCTCCTGGTCAGAGATGGGATGCGTTATCAGCGTAAGCGGCTCCTTCGGGTAAAAGTCCTAAAGTGGACTTTTTATTAGACTAAACTAATATGTGGTGCATTAAATGCATGTGTAATTCTTGAAATATCATAAAAACTAGCGCAGAATTCACACTTGATGCGTGGAGATACGATGATAAAAAATTAATAAATACTTAATAAATGTATTTAATGATTATTATATTTGACAAATTAGCTAGGTAAAAAGATGCTTTGACGTTTTAATAGATTGTTAGTAGTTATTAAAGTAAACTAATTTTTTAAGAACAGTAGAAGAAAAATATACCAATAAAATTTTGGTGATTTATATATAGTATAGCCGATGAGCATAGCCTAATTGGTTAGGAGGAGGTCTCATGACCTTAGTTTGAGTCCCTCAGATGTGTATGGAGCATTTTATTCTATTGAATAGTAGCTTGTTTAGATTTTTTACTGTATAGTAGTTTGGTCAGATATTTTCGTTATAATTATTGATTTCGAATGTTATTAATTTGATGTATTGATGTTAAGAATTGGTTGAATTAATTGTATTCCCTCAATATATATATAGTATATGTATATGATTCATTTTCGTACAACTTTTATATTTATTTTAGATTTCTAAATGAGATATCTAAATTTTCGTACTAATAATATCTTTGCAATAATAATAATAAAAGGAGTAAATGATTTAAAATGTAAGGGATTTTTTGTTAGGGAAAAATAAATAAATAATTAAAACACATATATAATTGAGGATATGTCTTATGGATACGCGTTTATATTTTCAAAAAAAAAAAAATGTTTACCTGATGTTGTAATATTAATATTCTTGTAAAATAATGAAATCTTATGCAGCTTCAAGAAATTCAAGAAAAACAAGTAAGAGTTTTTTTCTTTTCCTTTTTTTTTCCCCTCACCCCAACTTGTATTCAATTACATGACATCAAATTTATGATTAGTTTATTCAATAACATGTAAAAGGAACTTATATTGCAAAAAAATTGTAGAGTTTATCCAAGTTATATCTTAAATTTATATATATATGAAAATATTTAAAATTTTGATCATTTGACATATAAACAATGTATTGTGAAGTATTTTAATTTGGTTCACGTTGTTCAGTCAAAGTTGACAATTTCATTTAATTAGATCGAGTCAGATCAAATCAAATCAAAAATAAAAATATATATCATGAGACCTTCCACCATTCTAATTAATACGCATAGGAGTTTACAATCTCAAAGGTCATGGATTGAATTTCTTCTAATATGTGAGATAGATTTTTCTCCCATATAGCAACTTTTCAGAATTTTATAGTTATTATATTAATTTTTTATTATTATTATTATAGATGTCTTGATGTAGTATTTAAATACTGGAATGCTAATTGCAGAGCAGTTATAATCAAGTTTCTTGAAATATAAATAATAAATTAACTTTGAGGCTAATTCTCAAACTCCATTACGGTTTAATGTCTAATCAGTTGGTAGACGTGACATCAAGAGCATCCATACTTGTGTTTGTTGACTCGATTTTTAAACTCTTAACTTTTCTTATCTTTGGGGCCATGACATAAAGATAGTCAATTAATGAACAATAATTTTGGGATTTTAGGAGTATTATATTGATTTCTTAACTAACAAAATCAAGATCATGCAATTGTGCATGTGTAACGATTTGATTCACATATATATATATATATGTATAAAATATCGTGAACTTATTCTAATCATAGCACATTAATTTCAACGTGATTATCACGAGTATGTGACTAAGCAAGTTAGTTGTAGAAAATATTTAAAAATTGTTATGAAGTCATGTATTGAAAATCATAGGTGCCATTCTAGATGCTACATAGAGGATGACTAGTTACTCACAATTTCAATAATTCATTCATTTTGCTGAAAATGAAATTGAATTAAAAAAAAGCTTATTTGGACGGGTACAACCATCGAGATACAGTTATAGAATGACTCGTCTAAGCATCAATAGACATTTGCTAGATGAACTCGATACTATGAAAGTTGATCTTCTTATTTAATTTATAAATTTATAATGTCGAAAAATCAATGGAAAATTGTTAATACAGTTGGTATGAAAGTAACATAAAACAAACAAACATAATTGCCACCGTTTGTAAAAAAGTAATATAATAGGACATTAGTTCAAATTTTGTCCTTGCAAGATGTCTCAAAATAATAAAATTGTCTTAGGATCTTCTAAATTTAGAATAGAACTTAATATCCTCATGTGACATGTCCATCTTTTATTTTTCATAATGGAAAAGTAAATATAAAAGATACAAAACAGATCATATATGCCATGTAAAAATATCAAGTTATTTGAACTGTTTTATTAACGTAGTATATATTTGTTACAATTCCTGACTTAATCATCATAAATTATTACTTTTACACTGATGTTCCATTTTCTATTTTATGTTCTATCACACCTATTTTCAAGTCTTTCTCACTTCCGCTTCTCACTTCACTCGTCCCTCCCTCTATATTTACTAGTATTCACTGTACCATCGATACATATACATATAATAATTAATATATATCTTATATATGTATTAAAATATAATATAGTGTGTATTTAACAATTAAAATATTGTCAATATATTTAATATAAATATACACATAATTTAATACAATCAAATAAATTGATAAAGGATATTTTATGATGATTAATAATAATTAAATTAATATTAAAAGTTATTTTAGTCATGACGAATGAAAATATATTACCAAAATAAGTATTCTTTTGCCAACATAGATATTCATATTCGCGGCCATTTACGCGGGAACTGAACTCTGTCCAATCTCTCTCCAAATGGAAGGAAATTCCGTGGAAAAGCTTTGTAAATTTGTGAGTTATAAACTCTCAGTTCTCTCGATTCTGTGTTTCGGAAGCTCTGATTAATTCCTGCGATCATCTTTCTTCGAGTTTGTTTTGGCATGTGCTCTCTCATCGGAGTTTAATGTTTCATAGCTTTACAATTTCACACTTTGCTGATATTGTTTTTGATACCTGCAGTTAATTTCTTGTGCGTTTCGGAGATGCCGCATGTTAGATGACCTCTGCAGATTATCTGTTTCTCTCAAACCAGCGTCTCCTCTCATTCGAATCTCAGGCACATATGGCACATCTATTTATTCATGGATTATAGCACAACGGTCATAATTATTTATAGGAGATAAGAATAATTCTATGTGTTAGAATGGAAGCACTTCAGAATTGTTTGCATAAACTCTGTGGCTGAGTTATGTATAATTATGGCTCCATGTCTTTTAGGTCTGTTTAGAAAAATATATTGTTAGATTTTCAATTTTTTTAAAAAAATTCAGTTACAATACTGAAATACTGGTATTCTTTCATAATTCACGAAATCTACTTCTCGAAATAGTTCAGCTATAACCTGCACTGGCTAAAGTCTGCTTGTAGCTACGAAAATGGATAACTTCTCGTGGTTCTTTGTTTTGATATTAGTTTGGCTGGAAAAATTATGATAAGAGTAGAAACACAGAATTGCGAATGAAGATTTGTGAAATTATCATTTCTTTGTCTTCAACAGTTTCCGATACAGGCACTGGGAGCACTTTGGAGGAATTTCAGGAGTTAAAATACAAAAATGATCCCCTTTTGGCTAGTAAATGGGGTGAGTGAAGCTATTGGTTTGCAGGTTTCTCATGTTCAATAAGAAAATTTTCTCATTCATTCTTAGTTGGAGCTGGTATCACTCACCTTTTAAGTCATAATATATATTGTTTTTTCTACAAAGAAAGAGTTCTATGAATTCTGAGTCCAGCTTTGGAAGCTGTTCAGCAGTAAGATATGGGATCATCACTAATGCTCCAAATTGATAGAGAATTATTTACCATCCCCGCTTTGATATTCAGCCGTTTTCAATGTTAAGTTACAGTGATGATCTGATGATTCGCGTAACTGATTGCAGATGGAGTTCTTTGCATTGCTACCACAAGTAAGCCCCGTTCGAAGTAGTTTTTCTGTAAGGGAATTGTCAAACAAGTGCTGATTGTCCAACTTTCACCTCAGTGATGCACACAAATAACTACATAAGACAATATTCCACTCCCCACCAAAAATACTCCATAAGCTTGACAAATTATAGTAGCATGAAAGTGAAATAAATTTCTTACATGTCAGCGCTGTGTTGTGTATGATCAGAGTATGTCATGATGCTTGGTGTTCTATACTGTGGATAGATGCTAATGTTTCAAACATTTTACATTTACTAAACCATCACATTGATGGAGTTGGACTGGTGATGAATTTGATGGCATGTATCTAAACTCTTAGACTCTTAGTAGCATCGGTATCTGATTGACACCTCAATTAACAAGTTTGATTAATGGACACGGATGCCATATATCCAAAAGTCATTAATTTTGTTCAGAAAAAAAGGATAAGGAAAGAGAAAACAAGAGTTGAGCGATTCTTCCCTTTAGTTCCATCTCTATTCAATTCATGACGTCTTACTGTAGGCATCTCTGATAAAGAAATACATCACATAAAATTTGACTTGAAAGAAGTCGTTTCATCAAGAAGACTGGTGAGGCTACCTTCAGCAACAAAGAATGGTGCAATATTCAGGCAATCTGTTTTCTCGTTGTTTGTGTCAATAAGTTTCATAACAAACCACCATTCTGACAGTTTGTATCACTTTTGTATTCTTTTCTCAGTGGAACTGAAGTATCATTGTCAGTGTTTGAAGAGATTGCTCGACTGGCAACAAAGATATCCGTATTCATCCAGAAGGTTGAATTCTTCATCC
The DNA here is from genome assembly GCA_014898755.1 of Handroanthus guayacan. Lineage (NCBI taxonomy): Eukaryota > Viridiplantae > Streptophyta > Magnoliopsida > Lamiales > Bignoniaceae > Handroanthus > Handroanthus guayacan. The sequence continues at coordinate 1,947,557 of JACFYI010003072.1, read as the reverse complement.
ATATGCATCAGTGCGCTGAGTTAATTATTCATTTTTCAACTGAGACGGGTGGCTAACCAAATTACCTCATTGCTGATATTCAATCCATTTACTCCTTCTTTTTGCAGATGCTTCTTCTGAAATCTCCTGTAAGTTCTAGTCACGTATTTACATTCTCTACTTTTCATGTAATCTTCTGCTTGGACGAATTATTTTTTCTACAGGTATCTTTAAGGTTTCTGATGTTGTATTGCATGAGTTAGTCGATAGAATCTTTACAAGAACTACAATCACGTGTATTAAATATATTAGTGAATCAATTCATGTGTTGTTCATAAACACAAATTAATGTCATTCCCCTAATTTACTCGCTTCAATAGGAGTGACGTTTATCACCTTCAATATTGTCAAAGATCGATATTTGGGTCAATTGAAGGAAAAAAAATCTTTGCTCTCTTATAAATTATATCTTGAAATGTTTTGAAATAGACCTTTTCAGCACTTAAAGAATGTATTTCAAAGCCCATGAATAATTTTAATGACATTATAGTCACAATTTCTGTGATCATTCTAATGCTAGGTTGTCTGCTGACTTGTTGATCATTTGTGATTCTCTCCAGAAGATTGCAGTTGAACTATCAGTTGAACCTGGTGGTAGAGAAGAATCACAGAATAGAAGTATTGTCCTCCAAAATGCATGCAGCATCCTGCCGTTGCATTCAGCAAATATTGACTACCTGAAGTGGGGACTTGAAGACTATGTTTCCAAGCATGGAAACAGACTTGCTGAAGCTTGCAACTCATGCTTCCCAAATGGGTGTGTTCTAAATCATATTTGCAGTTTTCTTCCAAATTCAAAACCGAGATATCTTTGCACATAATCCACCTTGATCAAGATCTTTAGAACCATGGAAACTTGGGTATTTCACTCTTTGAGTATATCGAACGTCAACTTACCAATTCTTTCCATCTTACGGTTTATATTTAATAGATATTGTGTTTCAGTAGCAATATTGGTTCTCTGCATTGCGTTATTATATCTCATTGCTGCCACTATCTTTACTGCAAACTTGTCTAAATCTTTAGGAACTGCACTCCTAATTTCACTCGTCTTTGCTGCAGTGCCCTATTTCCTTGAATGTATCACATTATTCTATTTATTTAATCTGCATGTTTTCAACTAGATCGGTGCAGTTGCGTTCTAATGCTGGTGAGTTGTTTCAATTATACTCCAACAAGGAATCTATTCCATTCATCTAACTCGCCTTTTCATTGCCTCCACAGCTTCGTCCTGCCTAGAACAGACTTAGCAGGCAAATCCCAAAACTAGTCTGGAATACTTGCATAATGTTATGACATGTAGTTGAGGTTTATTAACTTTTGCTTCGGGGGTTTCTTCATACAGAAGCACCGTCATCATATTTGATAGCTTTCTTAGTTCTTTCATGAGTGCATCCTTTGGTGATCAAATTTTCCAATATTATCACCTTATCGAGGACAATTGCATAACTCGGATATTATCTTGACAAAAATTTCAGAAAGAATCTTAGAATTGGCACTGGGATAGCTTGCAGCAGACGGAACCAACAAAGTGGTGGAGAGGTGATGGAGGTTGTAATCATTTTCAGCAAAAAATCAGTGCTAGATGAATCCTCGTGCGCCCGGTTATATGGCAGAAGAACAGAGGTTTTGTTCTGATTCTTGTTTTGTTTTATGTAGCAAGCATTAACTCTAATCGATATTTTGTTATTTTGTTCTAAGCCATACAATTTCTGCTACGACTTTGTCAAAACATATAGCCTTAAACTAACTTCGAGTGGCAGCTTCCCTATGGTCTGTAATTTGGCATATTTGCACACAGGCAGTTTCTTTCTTTCTTTCTTTTTCTTTTTCCAGATATCATCTGTAAATTCAGGAATCTGGACTGATTCCTATGGTCTTATTTTAGCAAGAATCAGACATAATTTCTATATGGGTGGTACCTGGGTTTGTCGTTGATCAATTTCAATTTCTGCATTTAGGTCTTATACTTCAGAGATTTCTTACCCTGCTCTATATCGCAATCATCTCTTGATGCATTGACCAGCATTGAATGGAAAAATTATGGCCTACTCTTGAAGAGTGTTGGAGCCCAAGACGGTGTCACATTATTAGAATGGGAGAACTTACCACCTGAAGCCAACATTGACATAGCGTTCCACAGATATCACGAACAGTATCCTCAAGCTTTCTAGGAAACAAATATACATCATATTCTTTTCTATTGGTACATTGTAATTCATCCATTGGATTTTCCGAATACATCTTTTGCCTTTATTTGTTTTCTTAACTTAGCACCAGGGCAACACTGCTGCCTTGCACACAAAGCCACAAAATCGACAGATTCCTTACCAGGAAAGCTGTCAAGCTTGCATTGAAGGACCTGAAGGAAAGAAATGCAGGACTCTTACTAAGTGAGCGTGCAAACAAGGTAGAATAAGATAGTCCGGCTGCAGATTCATCAAATATTTACATATATATATATATATATATAAAGGTAGTTCGGCTGCAGTAGTATTCTTGACTAAGAACTAAGCAATAGAAGTTCTCTATTGCTGTAGTCCTTCATGGAAACTCTGACTTCCTATATCACAGAAACGGTTTGAAACTTTTTATCTTTTATCCCATTTACAATTTGCTTAATTATAGTGTCAAGGCCTATAGAAAGTCCCTATTTTTAGATTTTTTTTCACGCACAACTCTCAGTTCTCCTGCATTACCATGTCGATCATTGTCTTGTTAAAATTGATACCGAGTGTATAATGGAGCCAGTTGTTGGTTTTCAAGATCCATAGTCCATAGTGTGATTACACGGTGATCTCGTAATTGTCCGTTTAGGCTACTCTTGTCTTTATAGTGTTAATATTCCCCCTCATACATGCAAGTTCGCCAGTTATTTCTTTCAATATTCTCTTATGCAACTTTGGCTTTTCCCTTTCTAGCCATATCCTTCAGATTTTTTCATGATTAGTGATGACTTCTGCAGTTCCAGATGCATTGTACTAGAGACTTATAGCCGCAAAGGGATGACATTTCATTCTTTTTGCAGATTTGCAGGTACGCACCAGATCTTGCCAAAACCATTTCAGGTCTGATATTGTCATCACACGACATGAACTTCCAGGGAGAATGTCTTTCACTTCTTGGATTGCAGTCTCCAGAAAAGGACGTTCTTGAGAACCGCATCAAGGATCAGATAATTTCTGCTGTAGCAAGAGATGACAGGAATCCCGGGGCAGCCAGGGAAGCTTCTTATCTATTTGTGGATGACAACGTTCACCAGACACGGTATGGCCCGGACGAGGAACATCACGAAGGTGAGGAAGCATTTGATTATTGCGATCTATAACATCATCCTGATTTTCCTCCTATTATGTAGCCCTTAAGATCTACCGTACTTCACTGCCATTATTTTTGGCCTTACCGATTTACCCATAATCCATTTGATTATTTTTCTGTTAGATGTGAATAAGAAAAATTCCAATAGGGACATGAACGTACTCGCTACTGTTACATCATGGAGAGAGTTGATTCAATTGGACTCGCCTTTACTATTGGGAAAATTTGAATATCAGCTTCGTATATAGTTGTTGACGTACATAAGTCCATTTTTAGTATCATGTAGTGATGGATTGCAGTGCTCACGGCCCTAATCCGCCAGCGAACAGGAGAATGGAGGAAGTTTTAGGTCTAGTTTACTTGGGAGGTTTTGGTTAATGGATGTTTAATTTATGAATGGTTTAAATAATGGTTTAAAATGGTAAGACTAGAATTGGGGACATGTTTATTTTGATGGTTTAAAATAGTTTGTTTAACCTAAATTGTATGAGTTGTTTACTTCAATTATTTGGTATGAAATAGTTTAACCTATTAAATTACCAATATACCCTGTCCATTATATACATGCAAATGACACATTGGGCTGCGGCTCAAACATAATGAGCCCAGGCTTGCTTGCTTCCAAAATTTTTTTCACAATAAAAAAATAATTTATGTTTAAAATAAGAAAATCTAATCAATAATAAGAAGCCCAAACACATATTTTTGTTTTATATATATTATTTATAAATTGGTAGCTATAATTAAACTATAAATAAAATCTCATAATATTTCTACTAATATTATTTTTACTTTTTGAAGAAAAATTAGAAAATTATAAATATCAAATTTATATATTTACTTTTTGCGAATTTTAAATAAAAATTTCAAATTATTTGTTTATTTTTACATAAATATAAACTTACTATTTTTTTTTTAATAATTACTTATTACAAATTTAACTAGGAATTTAAATTATCAATACAACTTCGTAGGTTTTTTTTTTTAAAAAAAAAAATACAAATACATAGTTAAAGACTAGAAAAAATATGTAAATTGTATTTAAATTGATCACATAGAAAAAAATTAAAATTATTTATATTCAATCATAAAGGACAAAAAAGATGAAAGGAAAAGAGAGAGAAAATATCATCTTCTCGCTGTTCCTGGGCGTTCTCTTCTGCACTCTTGTTTTCCTCTTTCTTTTGCTTCTCTTCTTTTTAACAT
>JACFYI010003072.1:1892632-1931463 GCA_014898755.1 Handroanthus guayacan | reverse complement strand
GCTAAAATGGTTAAGTATTCATATTTCACAATCAAAGCATATAATATATTCATTATATCAAATAATAATTGCAACACCAACCAAATATTTCATAAAAGCAATAAATTTTAATAATAACTACTTTGACTTAACCACAAAAATGGAAATTTGGATGAGTCAAATGCTGCGAACGAACTAGACATTATTAATTAATAGAAAATGAAAACTGAAAGGAGGGAGGTGGGTTGGGCCATTTTCTCTAAGACTGGGACCAGTAAGTTTTAGGGTGGTTTTGGGCCCACCTGGACCCACCTGCACCGGACTATAAAGGGGTAAAGGGTTTACTTGGGGCCCACAGGAGAAAATATAGCTAAAAAGGAGGGAAAAATGAAAAGGGCTAAAAAAAAAAGAAAAAGAAAAAGAAAAAGCAACCTGATAATTTTGCTAAAGTCTCCTCCAAACCTATATCAGCCGAATTGGGCATTTGGGAGTAAAAAAAAAGGGGGAAAAAAAGAGAAAAATATAATTCTTAAAATATAAAATGCGAATAAAATCATCAATTTTTTTATTAAAAATATTCCTTGAATTCCACATTTATGGCCCTCCATTAATATATCAAAGTTGCGCCACATGAAAAATTGAAGTGCAAATCTCCCTCTCCATTCTCTATATATTTAATGGGGAAAAATTTCATTGTCACATTTAATTTTCTAAAAATTATTTTCTTTTATAAATACAATAAAGTGTGATTTTAAAGGTGGATGAAAATAATATAGAAATTAGCTTAATCAATATATATATATATATATATATAAGAATGATGAAGTGTGACATTGACTTGGATATGGATGGATGAAGAATAGGACCATCCTTGGTTTTAATTATGATGATAACATATCATAATATTGATGGGGAAGGAAGAAAGTGATGTTTTTGGAGAAATAAATGTACTTGACCTTCATATTAGAATAGTTCTCGTGCCCAAATTAAATATGTCGATGTAATGATATTAAATTTATGATGGATCCTATTATTTTCTTGAAAATATATACAAGGATATGATTTAAGTAGTCGGTGAATTAATTATGTTCAAATAGGAAATTGGTGATTTTGGTAACAAATTATATAAAATCATAATCATTTATTTTTGTTGAAAGTTGGAAAAAAAAATATTTGGTAGTTGGAAACCATCAAATAGTTTACTGTAAATAACAAAAAGTGATATTATTTGAAATTACAATAATTTTTTTTTTTTGTTAATTAAGAATGGCTTACAGTACCTCATAAGTAGCATCAAAATTGCTTATGAGATTATAAATAATTGTTGATTAATTTTAAAGAACTTACAACAAAAGTAAAATTTTCAAACACTCAAAAACAGCTTTTAATAGCTCAAACAAACATATCTTTCAGTTTTGGGATAATATAAAATAGAAAACATAGAATTTGGACTAAGTCTCTGATTACTTTTTATTATCTGTCCAGTAAAATGACTTGGATGACATGGAAAATGAAAAAGGGTCTCATTTAGGGTTAATCTTTTTGGCCTTTTAGGCCACGCCTATTTATCTTATCTTCTTTTAAAAATCTTCTTTCACACCATCTTTTAACACAGTTTTATTATTTTTCATACTTTAGTTCTTTTTATCTCTTTGACAGTAACTTTCATGCATGACGCGTCATGATTTGAAGGTTTTACGTGGATTCTTTTTAAAAAATATAATAATAATAATAATAATAATAATAATGACTTGAAAAATTCATAATTTACGTGTCATACTCAAATATTGAGATGATTGACACATGTTACTTTAGAAAATACCAATGGATAAGCAAGCATCAGGTGCTCGAGAATATGAAAGATTTACTTATGTTGAGGATGATTAGGTTTGTCATTAGATATGAAAGTTGGATCATGTTAAGATATTGTTCATCAATACATATTGACGAGGGATCTATTTAAATGATATTCTAATTAGTGAGTAAGAGAAATTTATATTGCATCATTTGCCAAGACATTTTGAGATGGGATAAGATTATGTATTATATATAATCATAAGTTCTAATCGAAAAGTTTTGAGAGCGAGGTAAATAGTCATGTTTCATACACTATACAATGATAGGCCTAGATTTGTTGCCAAAATATAAAGCCAATCGCGTGGAGACATGTTGATACTTATTAGTGAGTGATTTTGTCCTTAAACAATGATTCGAATACTACTTGGCGAAGAAAAATTCATTGACTATGTGGAGGTGTTGTACCCCTCAACTTCTCGATATGTGATGATATAGTGCATCATTTATAGAAAAAGATCAGTAACATATATCACATTTTACCTTTTCTTAAACATGAAGTGTTACTATTATCCCATCTCCCCAACCAAAAAAAAAAAAGAAGGGGAGCCTCTATTAACTTAATCCCATGAAAATTTTGGTTGATAATTACTTCAACAATTCTAATAATTCTTGATTTCTAATTATTTACCCCATATATATTTTAGGATTGATGTGGAGATTGGTGAAGACCTCAAGCTTGGATTGATTTGTCAAAAATCTTGCTCTTATTAGTTTCCAAATTAAGTGATTAAAGTTCAAGAAATTGCCAAGGACCACTTTCTTCCCAAAAAATATGACCTCACACAAAGAAATGCATAAAATAAAAATTTAGAAATCTCCAATGTACTTTGAAAATATTATTATTAATTTTTGAGCTGTATGGGCCATTCTATTGATTGAGACATAACCTCAGAAGGCCAGTTTCAATTTAATGTAATATACTGAGTATTAATTTATTGCCTAATTTTCTTGGTCTGAAATTTTGTTTGCATATGGCCGCAATTTTTTGGCAAATAATTGCAGCAAAAGTTTCGTCCAACATCATATACACTTCTTTTAATTTTATTTAAAAAAAAAAAAAAAACTAATTTTTTCATTTTGTCCCAAAGCAAAAAATGAAAGAAAGTAGGGAAAATATTAAAGTAATATCTAATTATTACTTTCCGGGTCCAGAAAATCAACATAAATTCATGTTTGTCTAAGGTATTTGGTGGCATAAGAGAGAGTTGGTAAAGAGACAACAAAATAAAAGATTAGTTCTCTTTTTTAAGTTTGTGTTACTTTCCAATCAAGAGTCATACTTTCATATTTTGATGTTAAGGATGTTTATTCATTTCTGGAAATTATTTTATTATATGCTTTTTTTCAATATTAATATTGGCTTCATAGTAGAAGTTTCATATGTAATTTGGTAAAGTGATATTTGGATGGATTTGGGATACAGTAATGCATGAAAGGGATTATAATATTCCAAATTGTAATTAATTAGATGCGGAGTCTCGAAGCCCTTAAAAGAATATAAATATATATATATATATAGAAAGTCTAGAAGCCATTTTCATGGTTGTAGAATTTTTCTTTTTTATTTTATTTTTTTTTTCCTTCTACATTTTTCATTTGTTGAAATTATTAGTTGACAAAGCACTTAACCCCGTTCATATTCAACGTAAAGTGTTGAGTTAGCAAGTTACCGCATACATTTTTAAGAATGGCTATTTCGAGGCAAATTTGATTGTCTTAATATTTGTATCTCATGTATTATTGAGTGATCATTTATGAACCTTAAATAATGATTCAAACTATTTTTATTTTTTTTAAAAAAAAATAAAAGGAACGAAGTAGTAGCGATAACCTTCAACCTTCAATTTTGTAGAGTTTAAGGAACCTAAAATTGATCCTTGCTTTGGGCCAAACAGCACACGACTATTAATTTGAATGAATAAATGGATAGAGGAAATTCGAACTTAATAACGTAGAACTTATCAAATTATTTAGGGATGAGTTTCGAACCACTATATCATCATAAATCAACTTAACAAAACTGTAGAGTATATAGTTACATCAAAATATTAATCTATAATTAATCTAATTCAATTTTTTTAGTAATCCATCAATTCATTATGATGCTTCAAGAATTGAAGGGATCATTTAATTTTAAAGCAAGAGTCAAATAAGGGTACCTTACAAATGATGACAAGGGTTATTAGTCAAAGTAATAATAGAGTAATTTCTTCATCCAAGACTGCTAATTAGTGGGATTTATTTTATTTTATTTTATTTTTATTTTTATCTTGTTTTATTTTATTTTTGGAATGGAAGAGAGTAGAAGACGTTGGTAGTGGCAGACAGTGTATTACATTTGACAAATCAAAGGAAGCACTCAATTGCATGCTTTAATAAACTTGTCTACTCTTTGCTTCTTCCATTTATCATAACTACTACTTGATTGCTAATCAAGGCACTCATCCCAATTATTCATCTACAATAATGTAAAATTTCTTTTTTTTTTTTTTTTGGGTGATTTAATTATTAAACAAGAATAAGTGACACTTTACTTTGAAATTTACTTGTTTTGTGATGTTACTTTTTAGAAAATTACCTAAAAACATTTCATGTTTTCAACTTAAAGTGAACACAACACTTTATCTTCAAATAAATTTTTAAATAAAATTATATAATAAAAAAACTAATATTTGACTTTCACAGTCATTTCAAATGATATTCACGTCATTTTTCACCCAAATAAAAAAATTTTGAGTAAAGAGAGGAGAGAAATTAGATTTGTCAAGAGATTAAAAAATTATAAGATATTCATGTCATGTAGCAATACACATGAAAACCACATATCATGTCTCTACTTGTGTACTTTATATAAAACTTCACTTTGAGCTGAAGTGTTTCGATAATTTTAGCCATGAAGTATTTTTAAATTGTATTAGAAAAATAATGTACTAAAATGAATAAATTTAAGGAGTAAAGTCAAATTTAACTTAGTATATACATTGCAACTATTTTCAACAATACCATAATGGCTAATTGCAACTAGGACAACCCTTTATGACCCCAATTTTTCCCTTTTTCCTTTTTTAATTTCTTTAATTGTCTCCCAAGGTTTCAAATAATATATCCTTATATATATATAATAATAACAAACTATAACAATCATCACACACTTGCTAACAACGGGTCAATAATTGAATGATAAACATCACCACACACACGAGATGTATTATTTTTATATCTGCAATAGGAGCATAATTAATTAATTTTTTCTGCATTAATTAATATTAATTATCATCTGACATATTAAAAAAGGCAATCCTTATTGCAGGACAGTTTTTAATTAATTAAAAAAATATATAAATATGATTATTATAATGGAAATTGCAGGATGAGATGCGTGTGTTGACGTTGAAGGATAGATTGCCAATAAGCGGCTGTCATTTCAGCTAAAGTGACGTGCTTACTCTCTTGTCTTCTTCTAAAATGCCCCTGATAGACATTTTTTTTCTTTCTTTCTTTTCCTTTTTCTTTTTCCTCAGTAATTATTTCTGTAGTATTCTGATCACCTGCTCTGAATTTTGTTTGATTCTAATTGTACTTTGATCTACTTTTGATTTGCAAACTTTATGAGAATCCAAAGGTTTCTGCCAATCTTTTAGTTTTTAACATTTTACGAGTTCTTTCTTTCTGATAAAATTAAATTGAAGACATGATTTTATGGAATGGGATTTTCTATTTTTTTTTTAATGCTGATTAGGATTTTTTTCATTTAAAAATAACATTTTTTTCCTATTTTATGTTTTAAATACATGTTAAATGTAAAAAAATTTTCTTGTGAAAACATAAAATTATAAATGTGAAATATTCAATCGTGCAAAGGAATTGAAAATAAAATATGAAATACAATACAGGATGCAAATTTTCAAAATGTAATTTTTCAAGTTAATGAGAGAGAAGTATGCAACTACGTACCTAATTCCTCAAAATAAACGCATTAAACCAAGGGCTAAAGGAAGTAAGATATAATTACATAAATATATTTTATAATTCGAAAATTACAATAATAAGTTTGCCACTAAATCAGCTTAATTTAAAGCTTAACAAAGTATGGCTATCTCAATAGGTTTGATTAAATTTTCAATAAACTGAAACAACTAAAAGTATATTATTATAATATTTCAGACTAAAAAAAAAATATTTTATAATTCAATCAAACCATAAAAAAAATTATTGATAAAATTGCACGTATTCAATAACTAATTCCTCAAGATATATACATTAGAAACTTGTCGATATGATTGATTTGACTCGACCAAATTCATCATCCTTGTCAATTGGTGCCACACATTCAATCTCAATCACATCATTGGACCTTCTCAAGTATTATCAAGCAAAGAAAGAACGGTTACATTTCAGACTAGAAGCATGTTTGTAGCTTGAAGTAATGTAATTTTCATTACAAACGCCACAATCATCTTTTCATATACTCGAATTCATTTTATGTCTTCTATTCTACTGAGATGCATTATTATTATATGGATAATAGAAGTAAACAGACCTCATCCACAATCAAATATTTTTAATAAAAAATATTAGTATAGGTATGAAACAAAAAATATAACACTTATTAAAATACAAGAGAATTATGTTCTAATCCATGAGACAAATTGCATTCACGAGCTGAACAGCCAATATCTGGCATGAACTAGTAAAGAAGCAAAGCATAAGAGAGTGTGTTATACCTCATTAATGAAGATATGGGAAGCTATAATTTTAATTTATGATTATGCACACTTCATGTCATGTCGCATCAGAGCAGCGCAGCTCTATGCTGAAATTATTACCAAAATTTTGCCCTTATTATTAATTCATTGCAACCTTAACTTTACCCGAAAAATGGATTTTCTGAACAGCTGAAGTTTCGCTCAATGGCAAGAACACTAATATACACGAGCTTTCGGGGGGAAGGCTTCAACTTCATCATCAAGTGTGTTCATGTGAACTGGCCTGTAATCCAGCTGGACTTTCTCGTTTTCCCAGTATCTGCAGGCGAGAGAATAAGCGTTATCAATAAGCATGGGCTTTAGCAAATATTAAAAACATCTATCATGTCCCAGCATGTGAACAATGTTTCCCATGCAAATCTAGGTTTCAAGAAAACCACAAGCACCATTTTAGCAGCAAAGGGACAAACTCAAGAGACGATACGTTATATCTAGCCAGAAATATCAGGGGCTTAACAAACTACTAGGAATACAGCGAGAGCCATCAGTTAGTTATCCAGCATTGGACAGACAAAAGCATTGATTAAAACTGAATTGGCCATTAGAGACGTAGCAGCATGTGGGTCTGGCGCATGCCCATTTCAAATTTGAGGGCACGAGTTGACAGATGCATGTACCAGCATGTGGGGAATATCCGACTCCCACATCGGTTTTCAGGAATTCAAATGATTTGATTCCTCATCTCTCAACAGGCCCATATATGACACATAATTCAGCCAGGACCAATGAATTTTGTTGGCAATACAGTCTGTAAATGAACAGTTAACGACAGAATAAGATAGAGAAATAAAGAGAAAATCTTACCCTAGTGTGTGTTTCATCCAGTTCTCATCATCTCTTTTCTGCATAGGTCGAATATTACATTCAGTTGTGCAAGAAAGGTGAACAAATGGTAAAAAGAAGTTGCAGTAAAAAGGACTGGAACAAACCGTAAAATCTTCACGTGCATGAGCTCCTCTACTTTCTTTCCTTGCTTCAGCAGAGTGCATGGTGATGCACGCATTAATCAAAAGGTTTTCTAACTCGATTGTTTCTATCAAGTCCGAGTTCCTAGACAAGATGTCAAAAACAGAACAAATAAACAAAGCAAAGAATATAATGATACACAACTTAGCAACTGTTTTGGGAAATAACAGATACCATATCAAGCTTCTGTCCTTCAACTTCACATCATGAAAACTCTCCCATGCTTTATCAATCAACTGACACCCTTAAAGAAACAAGGTATCAAGGGAAGAGAAAAAAGGAGTTAAATATAGCTGTTACTGGAGTGCTGACACAAGAGTGAAACTGGAAAAGCGAGATCATGCCGCATACCTTCCTCGAGTGTTTCCTGCGTACGGAACACAGCTGCATTGTTTTGCATTACCCGTTGCATGTTCAACCGGATTTTTGAGGTGGGAAGGGAACCATTTGAGTACCTGAGTTTGTCCAACCATGAAATAGTCTTCTCTCCAGCATCCTTTTCCAGTGGCTTTTGTTTCTCTCCTGCAGAATTAAGAGCAACTATATCTCAGAATCGTAAATATGAACCATAAGGCATCTGATCACTAGGTCAATAAACGATTGGCCACCTGGCTTATGGATCTCTGCAACCCTGTTAGCACAAGCCCGACCAAAAACGACAATATCAAGAAGTGAATTTGCTCCAAGTCTATTGGCACCATGAACAGATGCACAAGCAGCTTCCCCAGCAGCAAATAATCCAGGAACCACAGCATCCGGATCGTCACTTTTGATGGTAACCACCTTCACAAAAAAGGGGGAAAAAATTACGGTAAAGAAAATCAACTTTTTCATATTTTGTACTCAACGAACTAGATGTCAATTCTACCTCTCCATGGTGATTTGTAGGAATTCCACCCATGTTATAATGTACAGTGGGTAAGACAGGGATTGGCTCCTTTGTAACATCAACGCCAGCAAAAATGGCAGCAGTTTCAGAAATACCAGGAAGTCTTTCCTTAAGGACCTCAGGTGGCAAGTGATTCAAGTGAAGGTAGATGTGATCCTTCAAGGGGCCTATTGAAAGCGAAGAATGAGACCCAAACATGCTAACAATTATGGAGTTCAAGGGACATGAAAATCTTTTTTTCTTCTACGAAACCACATAGCATTCTTCCTAGTTTACCAAACATCAACTCATACCCTCTCAATTTTTGGTGCTCTGAACAGAAAAGATACACCTAAAAGCACTCCCACAGTGCAAAAGGAGTCACGTGATAAAACATTTTAAAACTATCTATGTCTGTGACATGAAATATTTGATCTCGTTAGCTGACACAAGAATGTTGTTTTCACCACACACATTTTGTTAACTCCTCACCCTACTCGCTGCCCAGCCACTTCCACCGCAAACGAGTGAATAACAACTTAAAAAGAAGAATAACAGAATAGAAGTGAGAATAAATATCTGGACGAATAAGAAAAAGGTAAAAAAAAAAAAAAAGCCATCGCAGCCAACACAAAATTAGGCATGCAATTGCAACTTACTTCACAGAAAAATCAATTAGCACAAGTCCACAGGTAAGCGACAGCCTTCAACCTGGATTCAGGAATCAGGGTTCTGGCTTGGCAGCTTGCTACCAACACAAGTTTGTATATACTTGGTAATTATCATCAGCCTTGCTTGTCAAGAATGTAAAATTTTAATGGCAATTTCAATTTGATGGAAATTTCTTCTGAGACTATGCTTTATTAGTAAGAAAAGAATAAGAACTCAATCATGGTCATGAGTATATTTCAGAACTCAGGAGAACCAACATCAGGCAGTTTTGGAAACATATGAGAGACCGTAATCAAATTCAAATCAACAAGAATTTGCAGCAAGTCCAAGATTACATACCAACACCACGCCCTTCCCGGATCTCCATGGTCATAGATCTTGACACGACATCTCTGGATGCAAGATCCTTAGCTGTTGGGGCATATCGTTCCATGAATCTTTCACCTTCACTATTCCTAAGAATACCACCCTCACCTCGGGACCCTGACCATAGTCAAATCAAAAAAGGACCAATAAATAAGGTTTAAAAGGTGAGAGTATCACATGAAGGGGAACAAATATAAGTCAGGCGAAGTCGAAAGGTTGAAACCTTCAGTGATCAGGCACCCAGCACCATATATGCCTGTTGGATGAAACTGAACAAACTCGAGATCCTACGGGTAGAAATTCACACTATTAATACAGGAGAAAAGTTTACTTCATCAAGTGCAGTTCAATTCAAGTATCCCTTACTCCATGATGGTTTTAGTCATTTATATTGTACATACCTGGAGAGGCAATCCTGCACGAGCAACCATAGCATTGCCATCTCCAGTGCATGTGTGAGCAGAGGTTGCAGAAAAGTATGCCCTACCATAGCCCTAAAGAAACATAGGAACAAGCTCAAACATCAAAAAACACTTGACACGCATAATATATTTAAGCCTAAATACAGTTCGATATTAAATGGTTACCCCAGTAGCCAGAATTGTAGATGCAGCCTGGAACCTGTGCAAGGTGCCATCCTCCATATTCAAGGCAATTACGCCTTGGCAGCTACCTGATATCAGTAAACAAATGCCAATCAGATACCTAGGCACAGCAAATGGACAAATCTGTGGTCTATTTCTTCTCATTTGTTTAAGCTGGATATCAAGAAGATCCATTAACTTAGGAAGTCTAGAAGGTCCATAGATCTACTGGTATACTTCAACTCAGTGAACTAGAGGGAAAAGAACCTTATACAATGCAATAACAATAGATAAATCAGCAATTATTTCAGGTATATGACAGGGATGGTTGAAAAGGATCAGAATTATGTAAAAGCAATTCAGAAAGCACACCATCTTTGCCCATGATCAAATCAAGGGCGAAGTACTCCACAAAAAATTGTGTGTTGTGTTTCATAGCCTGGCCATATAGAGTGTGCAACAAAGCATGACCAGTTCGATCAGCAGCACAGGCACATCGATATGCTTGTCCACCTGTAGAAAATAGAGATATCATAATCAAACAAATTCTGTAAAGACAGTGAAACACTCTAGTTTGTTTCCATTGAAATTTCCTCATACCTTTTCCAAAGTTGAGGCTTTGACCACCAAATGCACGCTGATATATCTTCCCATCTTCAGTCCTGGAAAATGGTAACCCATAATTTTCAAGCTCTATAACTGCTTTTGGTGCTTCTCTACACATGTACTGTATGGCGTCCTGGTCACCTAAAAAACAAAAACAAAGTGGGATGCATAAAGATAAATTAAGTAAAAGAACCTAGAAGCTTAAATCATCTCACATGGAAATTATATTAGATAAATTTGATCTCTTGCTGACCAAATTCATATATCTTATGAACGACGGTGTAACTCAAAACTACAGAACTAATTGCATATATTTCACATCTAAACCACTATAAGGTTACGGGAACTATTAATCAGTGATTGTCAATGTTGGTTGCACATTCCCTTTTATTTTCTTCTTCCATTTTTTTTCATTTTATGTATTTATTTATTTATTTATTTTTTCCGAACATAAGGGTTCTCAAAGCCAACTGTATTCAAAAGATGTTGCTCACATTTATACCACCGGATGGAAATGAAAAATCCCCTTCAGGAGGCTAAAATAGTTAAAAGCTCAGAGTTGTTCATGAATTGCATCTGAATTCAACGCCAATAAAAGGAATGCACATGATGCTTTCAGATTATGATCTGTATGAGCGAAAAATATAAAAGTCTGAAATGCAAAGTTCAGCTCTGGACCCAGAAAGATTATTTGATGATGTGAAACACTAAATGATCTTCATCACTAATGCATGAGTATAAAAACACATGCATCATATGAATCACAAAATTCAACTTATATTGGATATCTATCTCAAGTAACCAATCTACAAACTTGTCCCTTATAAGATTACAGATTCTCCTTTTTATCTTTATTATCAAACCGAGAATGAAAGTCAACTAGGGCTCAATCCACAGCCTGAGGTTAGGGTGAGTGCAAAATCAACAACAGTTTTTCCAGGAAAAGAAAAGGAAAAAGGGGGAAGAAAGAAAGAAAGAGGAATTTGGCGCATACAGGAACAGTCTTTCCAAAAGATAATGAATTGATACGGTATTTCTACTGCAGGACAGAACAAGGAAAGAAAGATTAATGAGAAGAACTCCTGTACCTAGCCAATCGCTTCCTTTCACCGTGTCATACATGTGCCACCTCCAATCATCCTCGGTCATATTTCCTAATGCAGCATTTATTCCACCCTGTGAGGGGATGCAGGTCAATATCAAGGCACACACGTTAATGGAGTTAATGGACAGACAATTTTTGTCTTACACCATATTCTGAAAAGTGAACATTAGTCAGAGTAACAAAGTACAACATCACTTGTCACTTGTCACTGAGACCAAACTTCCATACAGGAAATACTGGTCAGCAGACTACAAGAATGGTTGCAGCTGGATGAAAAGACAATATCCAACGAAACTAAAAACAACCATAAAAGAAATAGAAAACAACTTTAAGCTGTGTAACAATAAAAAGGATTACAAATTGAGAAAGTATTGAGCTTGCAAAGGTTTCTCTTGGACTTAAGTTAATAAGCTTAAGTTGCATTGAATGAGGATTATATGATTTCAAAGTTTGAGTTGGAAACAATACAAGTTATATAGAGCAAATGAAAGATTTCAAATAATTCCAATATTAGGATTATTTTAAAATTTAAAGAGAGCCTAAAAGTCTGCAAAAAGGATTGCAAATTCATAATTACAGACATTATCATCTGATTCAGAAAATCGTACCTAATAAACTGTTGTAAAATCCTATGCATCATCCAAGAAGAAGACTAGGATAGGCAAAGAGTAAGCCACGCAGTTAACACCGGGCAGACACTTACACTTTTAATAAAGTGGGTCAATAGCATAACCAAGAATCCTAATAAGATTATCTTTCTCCAAAACAGAATGCATCAGTTTAAATATGCTAGAGAATAGAACAGAGAATAGGTGTTGATGGAACGAAAATGGAGGAGAAGTTTTTAATTTAAATACTGTTGAGCAAGTATGTCAGGACCAAAAACAAGGTAACGTCCCAAGACGCACCTTGACATACCAAGAAATAACATCCTCAATTCTAAAGGTCCCATGCTTAAATCATTCTTCTTTTCTATCAGTTCACTGAAAACTTCAAGTGAAGTTATTCATTGAACATAAGTGGAACAAAGAAGTTAATATGCTGAAATAAATAATAATGCACTTGCTTCATTGAAAATGCAGCTACCAAACATGCACAAATTCAGCTAGAAAGAAGCATATCACCTGTGCTGCAACAGTGTGGGAGCGAGTAGGGAATAGCTTGGTAATGCAAGCTGTGTTGAATCCATGCTCAGACAGCCCTATTGCTGCCCGTAGTCCCGCTCCTCCCGCACCCACCACCACCGCATCATAGGTGTGATCCACCACTGTGTATGACGGCGCTCCGCCATTCTAGTCAAAACCAACAATAAGATGAATAAAATAAAATCCAAAAAGAAACCCAATTAGATACTAATCCAAAAACCCAGCTAATCCATCATCCTAAAAAACCCTAATCCACCGAATAACGATAGTAACAATGATAACGAATTAACAAGAAATGAACATTTTAACGTGCACCAACTTTCTCCAACGCGAAAAAATAATGCAATAACTGAGCACCAAAAAAAAAAAAATCAACAAAAGCCCAATTCTCTTGTCTAGAAAGCGATCCAAACAAGCAACCTGAGCTGATAATTAACATAATCAAAAAAAGAAAAAGAAAAAAAAAGAGATGTAGAGGAATCATACAGATTGAGTAGAGAAGAGACGGCCGACGGAGGCGGAGGAGGTGGAATTCCGGGAGGGAATGCGGAGGCCACGTGACACGCACCGCCACATCTCTACCAAAATAAATCTATATGTGTATGTATAGATTCTACATGCGGATGTCGAAAAATTGAGTGCGTGCGGGCGGTGTGGAATGTATCTGAGAGAGACGGACAAACAAAAACGTTTCAAATTGGGGGAAGAGAGTTGCTATTGTTACTGACTTAGAAATCCGGGATAGAGTCGTGTTTGCCCGTGGATCCTCTGTTTAAATACCCCAGTGCCATCCTGGCAAACATCTGGTGCGTAAAATAACATAAGACGGGAGGCACAAGAATATTGGATGGTCTAATATTACGGATAAATCTAGTTCTGGTATTATATTAAAAATAAATTTCGGATTTAACTTAATTTCAAGTACTAGTCTGTGAAGTTAAATTGTCCAAAATTATATAAAAAAACTACGGCTATATACTTTACTAACATGGGATTTTAATAAATTTCACTGATAACACAAGAATTTATGAAGTATTTTATGAAGTTGTTACTTTTGATCAAGAATTATGATCAAGGACTATAAACAAGCTCTCTTAAGAAAATAAAAAAATAAATGCTAAGAAGATCTTGCAATAAGGAAATTAATAATTTTTACCAAATTATTCTAGCAATTATTTATTTATGTAAATAAGAAAAGGAAAAAAAAATGATTTTACCCGTCAACATCATTCACAAATATCTTCACTAATAATAATTGAAAAACAAAAGAAAGTCGTAACGATTCCCCAAGAAAGAAAAATAAATACAAATTGGAGGTTTACTAGGTTGCTTGTTGGGTTGGGAACGAAAGAAGGTTTGGCGCAGAGGAATGGACGCGCTGACAAATTTCTAGCCACGACGAAACCCCAGCCTCGTGGCTTATGCCCACTCCATCAACTTCCAAACAGAACTCAATTTGACTTTTTAATTGAAATGGTGCGACTTTACATTTTTGCCCTCTTTTTTCTTCTTATTTTATTACTAGGGTTATTGGAATTCTTTATTTTTCGGGTCAAAATAGTAGGGAGGAGAAATGGGGATTGAACAAATCCCCTCTCCAATTCGAAAGGCCTGTGTTACCAAATGTGTGATAAATAAAATTTATTTTATAGTTGTTTTTATTTTGAGGGATTGCATGACGAATATATATTATATAATATTTACATTGATTGATAAGGTTATGGTGGTAAAAGTTAATTTCTTATAATATCTTTTGTAATCTGAATAACATATATTATATATACCAAAAGAAGTAGACATTTCAGATTTCAAATTACAAAGGCATCTTTTACTAAATCTGCTCTATTAAAATTGAAAAACTAGGACTGGATTGCTCAATTACAGGCCCAAGACTTAACACATAATCAAGAAATCTAAGTTTTAATATTCAGCTTGAGCCATTTTAAGTGGAGACATGCAAACGAGTTGAATGGAACTAAGCTTTGATTATTTGTTTTAGGCCCAAGCTTTAATTTGTTCGAATTTGTGACAAAGTCATAGTACTAGATTTGGGTTCGAGTTCAAATATTTTATTATGTCCAAAGCAATAGATTTGAACTTGAATTCGAGTTCAAGAAATTTAATTTTATTATAAGTAATTTAATTTAATAGTTTATAGTTTTATGTTTATGTATATAAATATTAAAAAAATATGGACTTGTAAACCTACGAACAATAATTATTAGGCTAGAACTCGACTTGAAACCTATGCTTGAGTTCAAACACTTTTGAGCTAATCGGTTCATTCGCATCCTGATTGGGACCTAGTGCAATTGTAGTTTGTAAACCCAGCAAAATAAACAAAAGATTAATCTACATAACACAATCATCAAAGATAAAATGATCCCAAATTAGGATAACAAATCCTTCGACTAATTATTTCTTGGCATAATGCACAAAAAAAAAAAAAAAAAAAAAAAAACAATTCCTTTTATTTGAAGTACAAAAATTCTAGATACCTCTTACTAATTTTAGGCATAGTTCTAAAAATCGTTTTGAATTGGTTGATTCGACCAAAATCAATAAGGTTTTAAGGTTGGATCGATTAATAAAGTCAATTAGTATGTGAGCTAGTAAAGAGTGATAAAAATATATTTTAAAAAAAAATCACGGATTTTTCAATTTAAGCAAATTTTATTCTTTTAGTATTTCCAAAGGCTTTTTTATTTGTTTTTTTGTTTTTTTGGTTTTTTTACCGGAGTTTCTTCTTGCATTATGTTTTTGTGAACTAAATAAATAATGGATAATATCTAATTTCTGACATATATAAAATTAACTGTGAAAAAATTAAAAACATGCTTGGTTCAACCTTTATTTGTTATTATTATTTTCCAGCGCAACGGAGCTCTTCACTCCTTGCTCACGACTAAAAGGCTCACTTCTCTTCCAACTCAGAAGAATGAAGACCCCCTCTCTCCGATCATAATTTTTCCCTAAAATCGAAATCGGAATTAGAATATCCAATTGCACATCCACGGCAGTTCAATTTGCAATTCACTTACAGATTCTGTTGGATTTCAATTCAATCTGAGGTGGTACGGGGCTCCATTCCGGTAGGGAAGAGCAACTCAATGATAACCCGGTCGAAACTCGTAGAGCAACTGAGAGATTACCAGATCCGATCCGAGCACAGGTGCCCCGCCCTCTCCGTCTTCTCGCCCAAACCCGTTCTCTCCACCTGGTACGTGCTGCTGACGTTTACTCGTGCTTCTTTTGCTCGATAGTTGATTAACCTTTGATCCCAGTCATGATATCTCTACGAGGAATTTAGTTATTGCATTTTGGTTATGTTTGTTTTCTTAGTGTAATAAGTTGCAACAACTTATTTGGTTACTGCTTTTGGGTTTATGCATATTTGTCTTAAGTTAATAAGCTGCAACAAGGAATTTGGTTGTTGCATTATGGTTCTGTATGCTTATTTAATTAATAAGACGCAATTATATCCTGTGGGTTTTGAGAAATTGATTCAATGCGGATGCTGAATGATAATATGGAATTCTTGAATTTAGAGGAATTCTAATGCTGGCAGTTAAATTGAAAAGCAAACAACCCTTGAGCTCGCCTGGAAACTGTTTAAATGCCTGCTACCTTATAGAAAACATTTATTTTATTATATTGAAAATTTTGAATTTTTTGTATATATTTATTGAAGCATGAGATATTAAAGAACTAGTAGCACAATTAGTTTGCTTGAGATGATTACTCGGGGGCTATATCTAAAGAAATAATTTGATCTGAAAATACCTTCTAAATCATGGTAGCTATGTATTGCAAAGGAGCATCTTTGGTCCGTTTGGTCTATTATATCCAGGTCTTCACCCGCAAAGCACACTATTTATGTTTTGTGTGCAATTTGCTATCATTCTGAAAATTTTTATTATAATACTTTGAGCTTCCTCTCCAATTTCCTCTCAGGCTCGTTCTTTTTCTTCTTGTTGAGAAGTTATGTCATATTGTTCATCTTCTATGTGCAAAACTTTCTAAAACACTGAAGTATCATGTCAAGTGGTTTTCTCCCTGACTTCTATTCAATTAAGTGTGATACTCAACTCTTGTCATCATGTATTAATAGTGACAATGAACAAATTAATGTTATAAGGAAGCTTCATCAGAATAGGCTCCACTTAATGGCTACGGAATTTATTCTCCTCGGAAATAGATAAGTTTCTATAGTATTTGTGCTGTTGACGCCACCTTCTTTATAAAATATTTGTCTTCATTTTAGAACTTTTCCCAACCTTTCTCTTTTACCAAAGTGTGGGCAGTAAACCAAAGCTAATGCACTACAAGATCTTGATACTTAGATTGCGAAATTCTACAAAGATTCTGAGTTATTTCCAGAAAGTCTCTCATGAAGTGTAAACTAATGATAAATCAAAAGGTACCATTGCTTTTTGCAGGCAGCTCTGCGTACCCTTTTGAAATAAATGCTTTCATTATGAAGAATTGAACAACTAGCTGCATACAAATAATATCCCTATAAAAGTGAAATGAGTTGCGTGTCCTGTACTATGAGCTCTTTTCAAAGTACCTGTGCGGAGAGGTCCACTGTTAGTTTCAAGTTCTTTCTTAGTGATCAAACTAGGAGATCATAGATCACTTGCTTAATCTTAAATTGCTAATACCAGGAGCTAACCATGGGTCTTACTCTGTGGCCCTAGGACTAAACTTGGAGGTATGCAATAGCACATTTACATTATATGGTTAGCAGTTGTTTCTTTTTGCCCCGGTAATCATTATATGATCAGCAGTTGATTTGGAAAAACTTCCAAGAATCCAATTTGTTAATTATTTTTTTATTTCAAAATTGTAAGTTGTGTATTGAAAGCAAATAGTCACTTTATGGAAATTATTAAGTTTGAGGGTAACTTTTGATCAAGAACAAACTGAAGCGTAGCTGACATAGCCTTGGCCCTTTCTGGGCTTGCAAATATTAATGGGCTGTGCATGCTCTTCGTGATTTTACAAGGGTTGATCCCCAATCTGGACATAAATTTGACATAGCTCAAGCCCAACTATATACTATGTCCAAATGTCAAGTCTCTAAGTGATTATCCCGTGCCACAGTGCAATTAAGCAAACACTTAGTTTCAATGGAATGATATCTTTTTTTCTTTTTCCTTTTTTTTTTTGGCCTCCCTCCATCTGAAAGTGAGATATTTTGTAAATTACACAAACCTTTCCCAAGCTTTGCAAATTAAGTGTTCTGAGTTCATTGGCTTTTGTTTTACTACCAAAATTTTGATTAATGTTTCTCCCCCTCCTCGTCTCCCTTGGAGAAGAACATGAGATAGAGGGGCAACCCTTATATTTGGAAAAAGTCTATGTTGTTCTTAAGTTGAGCCTATTTCATATATCATCGACTGATGTCTTCTTCCCATCAATCTCAATAAATTCTTATGAGAATATTACTACACAAAATAATTTAATGGGTTACCAGTTCTGTAGTTTTCATTTTGTCAAGCATCACTTCAACATTTTCTCTTATCTATGTTTTTTCACTATATACAGGACTGATGTTGCAGTTGCTATTTTCTGGGCCTTGATCTTTACTCTGCTTCTAGTTTCATCATATGTTACCCTTTACTTTAGACACTACTGGATTTCCTTTGTCATCGTATGCCTTGGTATCCTTGTTCCTATTCGTTTGAAAATTTCACGGCAGACTCTTGCAAGGAAAAGGGACAGAAGATTGTTACTACCTTTATCCATGTGAATGCCCTCAGCTATTCTAGACAATAGACACATGTTCACCTGCAGTAAAATTTGTTTCAGTTGCATCTCAAGAAACTGAAAGCTGCCATGCGGTTAAAATATGGTATGGCTCTCCGCGACTTTTTTGTTTCCCATACTCTAAAGCATTGAAAATTTGCTGGAGCAATTCATTCCAGCAAGGAACTTAGAATTATCTGAGTAAAAGTTGAAGTCTCTAACTTCAAGTTTTGCAGCTATTAAACTGTAAGTGTATTCGTGGAACTGATGAGATTTTGACCTTCAAATTTGAGGTATTCGATAGTAACTCAAAGTTTGAAGGAATAGATGTATCATTCATCATCTGAAATAACAACTAGAGAGTAGCATCTAATTTAGTTATTTGCTTCAGAAAATACAAACTATGTTACGCATTCCCTATAGTGGAATCAGATCTCCGATTTGCTTGTTGTACCATCTTTCTATTCTAGATGTTGTATAGAATAGCAGGATATGGCATTTTAATCTGATCCCGGCACTGTAGTTTTCAGGTTTATGGTAGTGAAAATCTTCGTAGTGATTAGAAACCAGCGGGTAAAAATTAGGACTTTCACTGTGGTGCTTTTCTTAAATTTTGGTTTACAAGGAATTTTTGTTTTACATTCCATTTTTAAGGGTGATTTTGTTTCAAGGTGTTTTCTGTATCTTTTCAGAGTTTAGCAAAAACAAGAAACTAGATTATACCACATAAGAGGTGCCACTTTTTTCATGCTGGAATGGTTTCTAGCCATATGTTGGAGTAGTCGATGAGTTCTCTTGAAGTTGTTAGTCTGGATGTGTTGGGGTGGTGTTCAAAGTTTTTCGAAATGTAAGGCATTTATGTGCCTATAATATATAAAACTGATGAGTTATTTTGGGAAAAAAACAAGAGAGAGAGAGAGAGAGAGAGAGAGATACTGCAAGTTCTCAAAATTATCATATTATCATTACTAACATTTTGTTATTTATAATATATTGGTGTATTCAAATATTGCAATAATACATGTTTTAGAAAAAATTAACATCATGTAAGTTCTGAAAACTCCAATGTGGTGTACCTCCGTGAACTGGTGTGTTTGTTGGTGTGGAACGTTGAGATCCTCTTATGCTCAAGTTAGCTGGCACGATCAAATGGGGGTGCAGTATGTGTATATCTCTTGTCTCCCCAAGCTAAGGGCTTATGTGACAAGGATAATATCGGATGAGGTGATTGGACATGCGTAGCCATGGAGCCACTTTGCCATACATTGATTGGACACCAAGTGACCTCACTTGATTCTGGAGCTCCAAGAGGGAGGTGCACTGCTCGAGAGTGGCAAGGCAATTGTGTCGCTTCAATGTGAAGGCAAACAATATTTAATCCACGAAGGGTTGGTTGCGGACATTATATCGACCTTAAGTATTGATGTTCAACCTCAAATGCTGGTCGGATGACGGCATCTTCTGAACCTTTGATGTACACACAAATGCGGGGTAGTTGGTTGTTTTGTTGTGAGACTGAACAGTCTATCATGAGGTCGATTGCCAATAGCATGGGATTCTCCTATGAGCCGTATAGGTCGGGGCAGAATTCATGAGGCCGTGTCGAAGCATGCCAGCGATCGGATCCTCCCATATTGTGGTATGCCTCATGATTTACATGTTTTTGTGCCCTTCGTCAGCAAACCTTTAATTAGACTAAAGCTTACAAAATTTTTATACCATTGCACCAAAGGCCGAAATTATCGGTCAGTGAATACTCCACTAAGTTTGCTTCTCCCGACAAAAATAAATAAATAAAATAAAAATAAAAAGTTTAAAAAAAAAAATGCTCCACTAAGTTTAAACTACATTAACTATCACATCTTCAATTGGGACACTGAATGAAGCCAATGCTATCATTAAAGCCTAAATTTAATCCATTGCTAATTAATAATAATTAATTAAAGTTAATCAGAAATTATACTTATCTTGACAAAACCTGGAACTACCACACGTATTTTATCCAATGCACAAGTCGGTTGGGGGCCTCAAATTTTGACTTTGACACATCTTATAGCCGAAAGTAAAAGAGCCCGATTAATCAATTTCTATTCTTGAATAATCCTCCTTTTGTCTCCTTATTCCTGCTTCACAAATGGAAATTTCTTTTGTATGTTTCAATTTTGAATTTTAATAATGAAAAAAAAAATTATGAATAAAGACAACTTGGAGAAAAATCGACAAATTTGTTTATCCAAGAAGGCAAGAAATGTGTAGGCCTTCACTCCCAAAAATCTTATCTCTTTGTCTCAATTTGATAACCTCCCAACCGAAATCCCCCTACCCACCCAATAAATTAGAACTATTTCAGGGGCTAGATTCATGTTTTGAAATGGCCCATGATTATTGGTTGTAACATTCAAAGACGTTACTAAGACCTATCAATGTAATCCCACTAGATATTCTAATTTTTAAGCATATGCTTGTGTTAAATCAAAATACTGGTTAAATCCTTCGTTTGATGGTATTTCATTTTCTATTACATGTTATAAATATATGTCAAGTATAAAAAAATATTTCTTTATTAAAACATAAAATTGTGAATATCAGATAGTTTGCATTCATCTGTACAATAGAATAGGAGATAAAACATGAAATAAATAGAGAATCCAAAATGTCTGAATACTTAGCGAGAACTAACTTGGATCACATAAAATCATGAAGATAGTTAACCAACTTCAACATCCAAGTCACATAGATCATGAGAAAATAATATTGTAATAGTTACATAAAATTCTTGGAGCAACCATCTTCAACAATTTTTATGTTTGACATAACAACACAAACACTATACGTGACTTGAGAAATTACAATAACAACCACAGTCGTTGATTCAACTAAAGAAAAGTAAAATGATACTTATATGTAATATTATAGTTAAATCTCTTAAAACATATTTAAGTTTCTAGGGTTCTGTTAGTTGAGCTGATTGCGGGTGATATTAATAATTATGTCAAATTTAAGGAGATGCTTAGGTAATTATACCTAAATCTTTTTTTCTTTCTTTCTTTCTTTTTTTTTTCCCCTATCACTCAATCCATAGTGTGATCAGCTCATTTTTATCGAATATTTTCAAAACCATGTTCTGAAAATATATAAATTTAAATTTCTTCTTCCGATTAAAAAAGAAAAAAGTGAAATCATGAACAAAAGAGCAATAATAATTACCAAAAAAGAAAAGAAAAAACTTTTGGAAAAGAGTGAATTTCTTTGATTGGGTATGGATGAGGCCACGTTTGTAGAGGCAAAGCGTGCACAATGATTATAAGTTTCTTTTGGCTGGAAAATAATGATGTGTGCGTGTGGGTGGTGGATCAACATTGACACTTCCAACTTTCAAACTCAATTTTAAAATTCATAATTCATTTTTTTTTCTTTTGTCTTTTTTTAAAAAAAAATCTCTAAATTATTTGCTTTCTTTTTTGCCACCTTACAAATTGACTTATCAAAGAGATGATTAGGGGCAAAAATTTTGGAGGGCTGATATGGGAGCTGTCGGCTAATATTGGAACTTTGATCATTATAGTCAACCTAATGCAGCCAAATACCATCTCATCTCTTTATATAATTTGGATTTATAAATAATATAAATAAATAAGTACAATAATTTTCATCTTCCACGGGATAGAATCCATTATTGTTATTCTTGTACATTATGTCAAATGAATACATTGTAGGATTTTATAAGGCAACGAGAGATGAATTACAATCTCCTATAACTAGTCATACTCAAGTTAGAATTTTACGACTCAGCTCCTGATTCATTATGTGCTTTGATTTACTTTATGACTCGTCGAAATTTTTAGGTGCCTTAAGCGATTGTGATGGATTTGTGGAATTACTATATCGATCTACATATACAGAGATTCGAATGGCTACTTTAGGTTCAATATTTTTTGCTTCTCCTTGTAGTTATGCACCATTTCGTCGTCTCCCAGGTAGGGAAATAGCATGTATGTTTGCCCCATAGTTTTAAGTAGAGAAACAAACTTATTTGATCTCCCAATTGAATCAAACGTCCAAAAGTCTTGTTTATGGCTACATCCATCCATTTGAGTCAAATAGAAAGAATTAAAATGTTCCACCATTGGAAGGCACTCGGAGGAGTTTGGAACCTTAAAATGATTTACAACCACCCTTGCTTCCAATTGTATTCTCCACACTCTTTGCTAAGATGAACTAAACCAAAGCATTCATAACCCAAATTTTGGATGGTTAGAAATGAGATAAAGAAGTCGAGGAAGGAATGCGATGCTTCTTAATTAATTGCCCACTAAAGATACATACCCCTATTGTTTTTAAAGACTTACGTATATAGTACTTGCAGATAAAAATTTAATTAAGTTTTAATAATCTTTTCTTTCCTCAAACGAGGTGGTATTGTTAATTCAAGAAAACGTGTTTTCTTCAAACTTTAAATAAAAATTACCTTGGTGTAATTCACAAATTCATTGCATGTATAAGCACAGAATCGTAAAGATATAATTGATAATTTTAATAATTTATAATTATTGGTCGTAGAATAATTTCGGTGACATTTAATACTCTCCAATCAATGATATATTAGATTGAAATGTCAACATAATGATTGCTTCATCTTTTTCCTAATATTTCTCGAGTTACTTTGGCTATATTATCACTATAAAACAATCTTTCATTTCAACCAACAGTCTTCTAATCGTGCATTCTATGTGGAAAACTCAATCAAGGATTTAAGCATGATTAGGGCCATCAAATTGCCAAATACAAATCATGGTGGATATTAAGGGATGTTACCTATTTGACACCTTGGCTTTTTTAGTGATCATTTTTCCACATGAGCTTTTTCTTTAGCTATATGTTCTAGAATAAAGACATACTAGATAATTTTCATATCAAAATTTAAATGTTCAGAGTCATCATTTTATTTCAAACGCATTCATAAATTAAGTTTATATTGTAATATATCTTAGAAAAATTTCTATGGGACTTTATAAACTTCCATCATTACTTATAATATCCAGATTCAAATAAAAGCATCCATTAGGTATCATTCTTTACATAATATTTAGTTTTAAAAAAATGGAGGAAACTTTCAATGAGAATAACCCTATTTCTGAAAAGCTTTAAGAAATTAATAGGATGTCTTCTACGAATTTCTTGAAGTTAATGAAAGAAATTTGGAGTTTCATGTTGGCTTTAACTTAGAGTTGCTCATTTCATTTGGATTTTATCTACTATTTTAACATTTTAGATACAAATCCATTATTAATTTCTATGTCAACACTTAGCCTCAAAATATACTTGTATACATAGAACCGACATGTGATAATTTCTAGGGAGAAAAATCCAGACGTAGACAATCAGTATAGAAGCCATGTGATCATAAAAGTTTTTCATCAACAATGGAATGTCTATTTTGAACCGTAACTCGTACTCAAAGAACGAGTCCATATTACATTCCTAATAACGTTTTAATTAGACCGAATTCCTTCCATCAGTTGACAAACTACTATTGCAAGCAAATTTGAATTCGTAATTTGTTTGTTGCAACTAATGCATTATACATATACGTATGTGTATACGTATATGTGTATGTATATGAATCAAGAACGTTTGCCCCACTCATATTGAAGATCTTGGGCTTGACTTTGTATGTGGAAATGTTTATGACAAATCTCCTGTCTAATCAGAGTTGGGTTGTAAAGGGCCTTTCAGCCCTTTGAGTGATGGGCCTACACAAGTTGGCACCTAAATTGATTTGGTCAGAGCCAATGCTCACCACACGTGTGGGGTTTCACGCGTGGAAAGTAGCCCGTATAATTATAGTACTTTTAGTATGCGTATTCATTATGAGAAAGAAAATAAATCTTATTATTTTTTTATAATATTATAGATGATATTTAAAATATCTCATAGTCTTCTTTTCATTTTATATATACTTTTAGAGCTATATATGTAGATCTTATTTCAAAAATTATCAAAAATTTCTTGGTATCTTATAATTGATCTTAAATTTCTTATAAGATATTTGAACAGCTTATACGTACAACAAATACCCTCTTAATTTATGAATTATTAATCTCTTTCACATATTAAAACATCCTTTCATAAAACAAAATCATCTATTTCAATTTCTATGTGTGGATTGAACAATATTTCGGGGGCTGAAAATTTCATATTTCAAACATCGTTCAAAAGTGACAAGGAAAGACGTTCATTAAGTGGGCATTAAGAATTTATTACATACCTAAACCAACATATATGTATTTAAATAAATGACAATTCTTTTATTGTTGAGGAATAAGGATAATTTCCCTTTTTAATATTAAAAGGATAATTTTGGAAGAATGGATCAAATTTGACTTTTTCATGCCCCCTTTTTAATAAAGAAGATTAAATATGTGATTCTCTTTAGAAAGAGGGTAGTGTTTACTGAGGCTAATGGTGGCTATGATTGGCTAGAACACATATTAAAGTGGGCCAGCCGCACGAGTGGTTCCATAATTTCCTAATTGCTTCTGATTGGTTGTCAATCGGGCCCAACATTAATGGCAGTCGTTATTCGTGTTTTCAAAGGAATTGAAATCTAGTTCAATATATTATTTTTAAATTTAATTTTTTTTTTTTACCAAATTTTTAAATTATATTGAAATTTAATTCATTAAACACCTATTTAGTAATTAATCTTGACAAGTGATTGATGTCTTGCATTAGTCCTGTGTGATTAGGAATACTGATCTAATAATGTGGTATCAAAATATTGATCCACGAGATAATTGAATGACTTGCAAATAAAGAATTAATTTTGGTTAGTTAGGATGGTCATCAGTGATAGGTATTCAATTCTTAAATTAGTTCGAATCTTAAAAGTGAGTTATAAGCAAACGAGAGAAAAGAGCGAGCTTGGTGAATAGTAAAAAGTTTATTTCATTAAAATAATATTTATGAAATGCTAAATTTACCGTCTTAAATTCGGGTTATACTTTTCGAGTTATGCTGGACGGTAGAAATCAAATAAAAAAGACGCAAATTTTTGGGCTGTTTGATCACTAACTTGTTTTTTTTAGTGTTGTAGTCATGTTGGGTTTTTTTTTTTTAATTTTTAAGACTTGACTCATATATTAGGTATTAAATTTTAATATCAAATAGATTGATTTAGTTGTTAACCTTTTCACAACTGGAACGAAGCTGACAATAAGAAAAAACTAATGTTCTATAGTAAAGATTTCTTGATAAGGTAATTTATTATTTTTTATTTTTGAAAACAGTAACAAATTATAAATATTTTTTTTGAAATTCAATACGAAGTCATAATAGTTTTAATAAAAAATGGAAATCAAGTTTTTGTCATTTTCTTGTTGTCTTCATAACATTATTATTTTATTTTCTTTTAGAAAAATATTGAAGAAATGGTCACGTTTTTGGAATCATTCCAATAATATATTCTAACATAATGCCATTTTTTTTTAGTATTTAGCAATATAAAGAAATTCATTATTATTTACTACTTTCGTTTGGGGGTTCTTTTACCTTGGCAAGTGTAACATAAAGGGTTTTCAAAACAATGGTTCCATTTGTACAATTTGAAATTAAACTCAAACAATAAAAAAAAAAAAAACAATGGTAATTGTATTTATATTATATATATGTAAATCAATTATTGCATTACAAGTTTGAATATTTGAATTCGACCAAATTCAATTTGAACTCAAGTATTTTAGCAAAATTAATATTCATTTTTGGTTTTATATTTCGTTGTTGTATTTAATTTTCAAGTTCCACATTTGTATATGTATTTTTATTTTGCTAGATTTTGTTGTAAAAATGAAAAAATATATATAGTTGTGTAAAGGTATTTAAATGATTAACAATTATATTTTAATATATATATATATATATATATGGTAGTCATGAATCCATTTCAATTTTTTATTTATGACATATCAACCAAAAAATATTGTGATAGAAACTTTAAGTGTTAGTTTTTATGGATCGCATTATTAAAATAAAAAGGTTTTATTTTAATTTATTCTGCCTCTCGTTTTCTTGTAAGAATATAAAGATAAATTATTCTCTAAGTAGTTATGAGATTTCATTGTTCTATTAAATTAATGAAATGCAATCATATTCAACAGAATAGGTTTATAGATTTGACAATAAACTTATAATTATGAAAAAGGTTATATTTTGTTAAAAAAGAATGCAAGAAAAACATTTTACATGTTTAAAAAAGAAAATAAATAAAACCAAATAGAGCTACATGTTTTCTAGTCTTCATTTTGGCATTTTTCACTACTTAAAAGAAGAAAAGTCTATTTAAAATACATAATCTCAAAAAGAAAAAGAAAGAAAAAGGTAGTTGAGATATTGGATACCACCTTGTCAAGGGAATAAATTATCAAGAAATACATCTTCTTTTCTCTAGAATACTATTAGATTTTTTTCAATCATTTCAAATCATAACACCAACTATTTATACTTGTCTTCCCATTAACTTAATTATTAGTTTATTTTAAGGCAACGTATATAATAAAAAAAAAAACTAAGGTAATTAGACAATTCACTCATAAGATAAAAAAATTTATGAAAAAACATTTAATGCAAACTTTAATATCTTAAAATAAAATTATATATCTTCTTTCAATTTTCATGCATTTTCCAATTTTACTATCACAAGCCATTATATCAACTATATATCTATACTCTCTCGATATATATAAAGCACCCAAATGTCTTTTAGTGTGTTTTCAATTTTCGTGTCCTAAAATGCTCTCAATCTAGTGCTTTCGGATGATAGTCTTAAAAATTCCAACATACCATGTATAATTATTACATGATGACTTACAATCCACCAGTATCATTACCATCACTTTATAATTCGACAATTATATATATGTGTATATAATTATATTCTACTTATTAAATTATTACTAAACTTATTCTCCATCAATCAATCATTAATGCGCATAAATATCTCTGCGCGAATTGCCGTTTAAAATGGGGCATTTTTCATCTTTTATAACTTACGTGAAACATTAGTACAAGTTTATCTGAATCTTTCATTACCCTATCCTGAATGTTTCTACTATTTCTAATATTTTAAAATCATGACAATATAGATATATTTCATGATCGCTATCATACGGGCCACGCGACCATATTATTTAATTTAGTAAAAATATACAGAGTGTGCACAAAATACCGATTCATCCTAGACGACGAACTCAAATATAAGTGGAAGTTAGTTTTCACGTGGTGAAAGAGATATTGGAGCAAACAAAAAGGACCAAGTGATGAAATCTTTACCCCATTGATCAACATAAACTAAAGTCTATAAAAAGCAGCTTATTGGCCAAAAAGCTCGTCAAAAATCACTTTTCTTTTCCTCTCCAAACCCGCCTGCTTAATGTAGGATTATTTCACCAGAGGAGAAGAGAGTGCCCAAAAAAGATAACCAAAAAGCTCCTTTATGCAGAACTTCAAATAATCCGCTATCTGATTCCATCTTTCTCGAAGAAACCAAGGGAAACCATGGCTGATTTTGGTTTAGAATTAGCTTTTTTTCTTGTGTTTCTATCTCTGATTTTCTTCAACTTTTTAAGAAGAAAACAAAAATCTCTAAATCTCCCCCCAGGAAGCATGGGTTGGCCATTTCTTGGCGAAACAATAGCTTATTTGAAGCCATATCCAGCCACAACTATAGGCAAGTTCATGGAAGAACACATTTCCAGGTAATCGAATTAATCCAAAAACCCCCAAAATTCAGCAACCCAATAGAAAAAAATGCTTAATAATTACCCATTCTGCTTGTTATTAACTCAGGTATGGCAAAATCTATAAGTCCCACTTGTTTGGGGAACCTACGATAGTTTCAGCTGATGCTGGGCTTAATCGATTCATACTCCAGAACGAAGGGAGATTATTTGAATGCAGCTATCCCAGAAGCATTGGTGGGATTCTGGGAAAATGGTCTATGTTAGTTCTGGTTGGTGAAATGCATAAAGATATGAGGATTATTTCTCTTAATTTCTTGAGCAATGCCAGGCTTAAAACTCATCTTCTTCGGGAAGTCGAAAAGCATACTTTGCTGGTTTTGTCCTCTTGGATTGATAATTCTGTTATTTGTGCTCAGGATGAAGCAAAGAAGGTAAAAATTGATTAATCTAACTTTGTATATAACTAGGATAAAAGAAATTAAATTAATCAAAATATTTTATCATTATTTTGTAGTTTACATTCAATTTGATGGCGGAACATATAATGAGTCTTGAACCCGGAAAACCGGAGACTGAGAAGCTGAAGAAAGAGTACATAACTTTCATGAAAGGAGTGGTTTCTGCTCCATTGAATTTTCCGGGGACAGCTTATAGAAAAGCTTTGCAGGTGATGAACTTTTTTCCGACTTGATTATGGTTTTGTGCTTGAGTTAAGTTGCGGATTGACATTTTATTTTTTTATTTTCGGACAGTCCCGTTCGACCATCCTTAAATTTATCGAGCAGAAGATGGAGGAGAGGATCAAGAACGGGATAGAACACGATAACGATTTACTGGGATGGGTTCTGAAGAATTCCAATCTTTCGAAAGAGCAGATTCTTGATCTTGTGTTGAGCTTATTGTTTGCGGGCCATGAAACGTCGTCGGTTGCTATAGCTCTGGCTATTTACTTCTTGCAAGGGTGTCCCACTGCAGTTCAGCAATTAAGAGTAAATAATTAACTTATTAATTAATAATATAATCTGCTTTTGCTTTGTTTAATTTGGTAAGCTTTACTTTATTGATGATTAAAATAAAATTGTCAGGAAGAACACTTGGAAATTGCTAAAGGAAAGAAGGAAACAGGGTTGAGCTGGGACGAGTACAAGAAAATGGAGTTCACACAATGTGTAAGAAGCTTCTTCTTTTCCATTTTAAGTAAAATTTCCAATAATTCTTACAAAACCCATGCTCTAAAATAATGTTTTTGTAATAATATATCAGGTCGTGAGTGAGACTTTAAGGCTTGGCAACGTGGTTAGATTTCTCCATCGGAAAGCCCTCAAGGATGTTAGGTATAAAGGTACGATTTCTTGACAGCAAACCTCATTTTCTTTTCTACGATGCCCAAATTCTTCGTCAAATATAAAAAGTTCATTACCCTATCCTCGTTTATGTGGGATTTTGTCTTAAAATACATATTGAAATTTATAAACTGTTCCTCGTGTCTCACCCGAGATATATCCTTTTAGAATAAAATCCCTCGACATTGATGTTGAGAGGTTTTATTATTACAAAAACGTCTCAACGATAAGATTGTGAGACATAAGGAATCGTTTAAAAACTTTAAATTATCTTTTAAGGACAAAGCTTCTATCACAGACGTCGATATAATACTATCTTGACGAGACAATCCATATGATTGAGCCTTTCATGTATGGCGACAAATTTGGACATTTCTTTCGTTGAATTTTCAGGAATATGATAATGGGTTTTCTATTATTTTTAATATGTATTTATTTATTTTTTGAAAAAAGGTTATGACATTCCATGTGGGTGGAAAGTGTTGCCGGTGATAGCAGCAGTGCATTTAGATCAATCACTTTTTGACCAGCCTTGGCACTTCAACCCATGGAGATGGCTGCAGGTTCGTCCCTTCATAAACTGCCACCATTCTGCTTTTTTCACTCTGTTTTAATTTTTTTCTTCTCTTTCATATTCAATGTTCTGCATAGTGATCAATGAACTTTGACTCCCACTTTAGTACATACATATTTATCTCTTTATATATATATATGTATCTCTTTATATATATATGTATAATATATGAGACACGACATGCAATTTCGTGACTTCATTTTGGTTATACGTAATCTTGAAGTTTATAGGATAATTGTAATAATCTTGGGAATAAGTGCTTTTGTTCCTCTTGGAATTGTCTATGTTAAAACGTACAATTGAGTTGAGGTGCCTTTTGACTCTCTAGATTAGATAATGTTATTATGAGTAATGTGTGATCATCCACCTATTTGACCGTCTCAATCATTACTTTACTGTACTTTATAGAATTAATTACAATGGTCTCTGTTGAAAGATAGTGTAATTACAAATTATATCGTTCTTCCTTTCAAAATTAAAAAAATCTTTCTTATGAAAATGCTTTGTTTACATGTCTTTTCTATTTGTTAGAGTTTTAGAAGAAAAATTCTAATATCATCTAAAAATTTGATTGATTTTACTAATTTATCCTTTAAACATATTTTTGGCACTTTTTCTAGCAATTAATGCATTTAATTAATACGTCATCATTACATTAATAACAATTAAAGAAAAATCCTTAATCAACTACACATTAGAATAATCCCTAGAAGTTATCGTACGGTAGAAAATAGTCCCACATATTAGTGATAATCAAACTCATTTATCTTTAGGGTCATGAGACTTCCATCTTGCCATTAGGATAAGATTTCATCATCAATTTAATAATAGTTGTTCTGCATATGTTGCCAAAATTATGATATTTAATGGTGGTTATTTTCTTTATGAGTTGTATATGAGAACTAAGGGTAACAATTTATTTATTTATTTATTTATTTATTTTCGCATAAGTCATAGTTATAAGAGCTAAATCACATAAGAATTTATAGAAAAATTAGTTTATTAGATAATATAGATTCTAGTTAATAGTATCCAATGAAAATATTCTGCCCAAGCATAAATATTCTTCCGTATTACCTTAGTACTTACAAGTTGTCATAAATTTTAAACAAGACAAAAAAATTAGTCCTATTGTGTCCTTTGATAGGATGTACAAAGATATATATATATATATCATGAATAAAATAATATACATATATACATATATATATATATATATATATCTTTAAAAGTATGAGGATATAGAAATAGTGAAATAATATATTTGAATTTATGTAATTGTTGAAGTGGGTCGACCCATGGCAGCATGTGGAGTGGTGGTCTATGCATTTTCCAACCAGCCTGGATTGTTGAATGCCAAGACGACAGTTGTCCCTAACATTAAAACCAAACATAAATGGGGAACGCCCTTTAATTATGCGAATTGCTTCCCCCCCATCATTAGTATAACTCACTTTTTATTTAATTTACAAGATTTCTAGTTCATTCCTATTATTATCATAGGGTAAGTGGCATTATACTCAATGTGAAAGATGAAATTGATGGAAAATTTTCTATTAAAAAAAATTGGTGCGCATTTATTTATATTTTTAAAAAAATATGCATTTTAACTGCTTCCACAGGGAGACATTAAATTTTATTTTCAGAGATATAAGAAGGTTTGGTACTTGATGTTTTTTCATAGGGCTTTTCGGGTCATTTCTTACTGCATGGGGGTAAAATACAATTTGCCCTATATTATATTACCTATAATATAGTTTCATTGTCAATCTTGAAAGAGCGTATGGTTAAACCTCAAAAACAAAAAATTTGACTTTTTTAGAATTTTTAAGTATATATGTAAGAGTATATTTGTAATTAACTTATAGTAACGGGTAATGGGTACCTGCGGGTACAGATACTTAAACATTTGTTTGCGCACCATATAATAAACAAAAAAAAACCTATCATATCCCATGGGTAAAATATAGTTCTGTATATCATGATACCTACTTAAACTAGTCAAATTATCAATCCTAATTTCTATATATTTTGTCTTTTCCTTTAAAATTAAAAATTAGTAAAATGCACTTATACCAATTGTTAATTAGGAAAAAATGTTTCCAAGCTTTGCATAAGAAATTACCTAAAAAATATAACACTGTTCGTAGTGGGCCCAGACAAAATATTAAGTGTTGAATTGGTAATATAAAACTCATTCTTAATATGAAAAATATAATTTAACTATTTTTCGTAATTTTGTTGTGATAAACAATAACTTAGAGCTGCCGTAATTTTTTCTTAAACATGGATAGGAATTCCGTCACGACCGTTAGTTAGTAGTAGAAGTTATGGGAGAGTACAACTTACAAAACCAAGTATGAGGAATCATAATCCGTCCAGGTCTGGCCCACCAGATAACACTGTCATGATCAATCGATGGACGCTTAGATAAACCGTACGGATGTGCAGGCCCACCGGAAAATAGTAGGAACAAAGTAGCTGAAAATGTTTACCCGTGCGTGTGACCCCGTGGGTGAGTCTGATGATTAAAGTCCCCATGTGGATTGTGGGGTTGCACGTGCACGTGCACGAGTGCTTTTCATAGTCATTCTTTGCCTTTTGGCTGGTCTGGTCCATTACACCGATTTTTATACATGTTTTCTCTCTTTTCACAAGATGGCATGGATTTTCCTTTTTCTTTTTAAGAAAATGAAAAAGAATAAAGAAAAGGGGTAATAATATTGTGAGGTCATTCTTTGCTGAACTTTAAAGCATATCATATATTATGCCCATGACCTAGGTATTTCTATGTCTTTTTTTTTTTTTTTTTTTTTTCGCCCTTTTTCTTTAAAACCTTAGATCAAATCACTGCAAAGGTCTGGTTGATGAAGCAAAACATTAATGTGAATGAGAAATGAGTCATGCGGTAGTAGTTGCTGTATGTTATAATTATCAGTAGTCCGTTATTAATGAGGAAATTTTAGGAATTTCATATTAAAGCACACCAGGATGAGGTTGTTTAAGAATTTTAAATAAAAACTTACCAAAAGAGATTCGTGCCTTATGAGTTTACAGATAAAAAGAAAATAACATTTTATGATAAGTTATGATTCCCCTCCCTTTCCGGGGTTCAATCCCCATCCAAAGTAAGAAAAAAAGGAACTTAGATTTTTCTTAAGTTACGTTTCAAACGATGAAACTTCGTAATTCTATGCTCTAGTTTTTGCACATTCCCTAACTCTACGTGCAAATATATATATATCTATATAAAGATATTTAATTTTTTTACTTTTTTATTTTATACATACGTGTTTATATCTTTTTATTTTTTTACTTTTCTTCATAAACCTACAAGACGGCGACGCTGTCGTGTCCACATGTGAACAACAAACCACTAACATTCTAACACGTCACTATCACTACTAATGCAGAGTAATTCCCACGGAGGTTCAAATCCAACAAGCAATAACTACTTCATGCCATTTGGTGGAGGACCACGCCTTTGTGCTGGATCCGAGCTCGCCAAACTCGAAATGGCCGTATTCATACATCATCTCGTCCTCAAATTCCATTGGTCCTTAGCCGATTCAGATCGAGCCTTCGCCTTCCCATTCGTCGATTTCCCTAAAGGCCTCCCAATTGAAGTCAAACAACGCCTTCATATATCCACACGTATAGAAAAAATAAGAGATGATGGCGAAAGGGAAGAATAAAATTGGAGTTTTTGGTTGGATTTTTCCAACGGTTGTTTTGGATGAATGCTTTCAGGGTCACATGAGAAGTTATTGGACGGAACCTGTAAAGATTGGTCGATGTTTAGATATATATGTATACTAGGACCACATATATTTATATATGTTATATATATATGGTTATTATTATATTCTTCTTTGTAAATTATTTGTATTTATGTTCGTGGAATTGATTTTATGTTAAGTGGGGAAGGAAGTATTTATTCGTGATAGTGATGTTGGTATATAATTAGGAGTTGCATGTGTATTGATAGTGCTTATTTATTGTTCTTAGTTCTTGAGGTCAATATACATACATATATGTATATATATGTTAACTACATTGAATTCTTTCGGAGAGATTGTGACATATTTCTATAATTTTTGGATGTAAATTTGAATTGATTGGTCTCGGAGCTCAACCTAACCAATCTTCTAACTAAGAAATTTCTATGAACTTATATCTTATATCTATATACAAATATATTTATACATGTATATGGAATTAAAGAAATTCTATCTTAAGGAATAGTTTTTGGTTAAAGAATTTACAAGGAGCCATGTACCTTGATTCTTGATCTTGATAATTAATGAGCGTATTTACATATAGAGGGAAGAGTATGGGCGATGGGGCAAGAGATCAATGGATTTGACCCAAGTAAAATAAATATACATGTTAGCCCATAAGCTATTTTTAAATATTCTTGGCCTGAATCTAAAACCTAAATGCCCAAATAAGAGTGTACCATTCCAAAACACAGATCAATGGAAGGAAGAATCGTTGGCAGGTTATTGCATCTTATAAAACGCTTAATTACATCTATCTCTCTTGAAATAGTCATTAGCAAGTTACTATATTCTATCCCCACTATGCATTTGTTTACATATTTACTGATTGAGTATTATTTGGCCTGAGAGACCAATGCTGACTTCTGTGAACTATACTAGACCCTTGATGGTATTACGTTGACAGAGCCAATACTTGTGCTCATTTATCCAGATATCTGATACTTTCGTGGTTGAACATAAGAGTACGGACATAACGTAGCAAGAGGATGGACTAATTGATTCAACTGATATATTTGTGGCTAAACACGAGAATCCGAACATAATATAACAAGAGGAAATTGAGATTACCATTGCTGCTTCCTTCCTTTTCCCTATAGATAAGAAGTTAATACATTTTATAAAGGGCTACATTACACTTACCTTCACTAGAAAATATGGTATTTATTGATTCAACTTTTTCTGGCTTCAAAATTACTAACAACTCCACAATGAGTTTATTAGATTACATAAATCTCTCATGCCATTGACACTTTGGACGGAATTTGATGACATCATCCAAAAAATTAGTTAAATTTCTTAATATAGCCTTTCCCTTAGTGTTTGAAATTCCACATACTATTCTTGATAAAAATTGCTATTTATTATAAACAAATACCCAAAAAAAAAACCCTATAAGCATGGAATAAAAAATATTGTAAACAAACATATTTTCAACGATTTAATAAATAAAAAAGTAAATTTTTAAACTGAATATAAATTTTATTAATATAATGTAATTTAAGTTTAAAATTTTTTTATTGTAAATGAAAAATTGAATTTAGCCAAAATAACCAATAAATATTTCAGTTAAATAAATGCATGGCATCATAAACGGATTACATGTAATATAACAGTGATACAATCCTCCGCACTCGTAACAACTGATAACTTGGCACTGAGATGGGAACGAGGGAGATTGATAGAGATAGAGATCTCGAACGCCTAATTCCGTTATCGGTGGCCGATAATGGTAATCGCTCCAAATCATCTCCTCCGTCTGATCCACTAGCCGCTGCCGCTGCCGGTAGCGGCAAGGAGGTGCTTTCTCTTTTCCCTTTCCTCTGCTGATAAATGCATATATGTATGTATAGACCTACATTTGAATTTATATGGCATCATTTTATCGTTCCTCTTTTCAGAAAATTTAGCTATGTTTTACTCCTTTATTTCCTGTGTGTATAAATTTGCAGTCTCACTTTCTGTTGTGGTTGATTTAAGAGGTGTGGTATTTGATGGCTTGAGCTGAGTAACTGAATTGAATTCTAGTGTTCAATCGATTTGGCCAATCATTAATGCTGTTTTTCTTTTTTTCTTTTAATTCATTTTCGTGTTTAATTGATTCTGAATACTCTATATTTGATCCAAAGATTGGAAGGGGCATGATGACTTGTCTTTTGCAGGCATTTGGCAAAGTGATTCGTAGTTGGGCATGGAAAAAGTTTATGACGGGATGGTTAGTTTTCTAATGCCTGGAGAAAATTTTTATCTGTATCTTTTCATGGTCTAAATTGAAGTTGTAATTTATACTATCTGCTGGAAATTTTTACTACAATGTCCTATTCTGTTTTTCTTATTCTTCATTTTGTTCTGCTTTACAATGTGATAATCTTTTCTTTATCTGTTTTTTCACGGTCTTTTGGAATTTATAATCTTGTTGTTGTGCTCGTTTAACTGCAAGATGAAGCAAGAAATGGTAGTGCATCATGAGTGGACTATAATGTATTTCCTTTTCTGAACTTGAAATAGGAAACAATAGTCACTTCACTGATTTCCCCAATAAGATGGGATGCTATCAAAAATATGTTTTCCATTAGTACAATATAAAAGCAACAGATACAGAAATCGAGTTAAGCCCTTCACTGCTACATATATCAACTCCCTTGCAGGTTTCTGTTTAAATAATTTATTGAAATTTATATTAAAATCTACTGGTGTTGCCTAATTCAGAATTGTCTTCGTGTTACATGAATGCTAACATTTTGAGAAGGGAAGAGTTCGAATGTGGAAAGTTAGCTCTAATAATCAGATTGGACGTCTAATTTATGTACTTCACTTTTTCACTATCATCATCATCATCATCATCATAAACACCTTATTGGTGATCATTTTCCTTTCTACTATCTTTGGGGGCCTCCTTTTTGAAGATTAGAGTTCATCTTGGAATTACATTCTTTTACTTTATCACTGTGGTATCATTTTACTGATGATTTGATATTATTTGCAGTGTGATCTTACTTCCCCTTGCCATCACATTCTATTTAACTTGGTGGTTCGTTCATTTCGTGGATGGATTTTTCTCACCAATCTATAATCATCTGGGGATCAATATATTTGGTATGCAAATTAGGTGTTGTTTCTCTTTCATGCAACACGGAAGCATAATTGTAAAAAAAACATGTTATAATGCTGCATTTCAGGTAAAAAAATCTAGGATCAAATTTTTTACCTTGCATGAATGAAACTAACTATAACACTGAAGTCACAAATCCTGTTATGTTCCTCCTTCCTGCCATCCTTCTAAAGTTAATCAAGAAAATAACTGCCATTTGCTGCTGCTTCTATAATCTACAGGTCTTGGATTTGTAACCTCAATTACTTTCATATTCCTTGTTGGAGTGTTCATGTCATCATGGGTGGGTGCCTCGCTTCTAGCATTGGGAGAATGGTTCATCAAAAAGATGCCTCTAATGAGCTATATATACGCCGCCTCCAAACAAATTAGTGCAGCAATTTCTCCAGGTAAATCTTATCTTATCTGTTCACCATGAATTACAAACACTTCAGATACTGAACTCAATGTCACTTGTTCAGATCAGACTTCTCAAGCCTTCAAAGAAGTGGCCATTGTAAGGCATCCTCGTATTGGGGAGTACGTATTTGGTTTTATCACATCAACTATTATCCTCCGTAAAAGTTCAGGTGCAGAGGAGCTTTGTTGCGTTTACGTGCCCACCAACCACCTTTATCTTGGAGACATATACCTTATCAGTTCAAAAGATATTATGAGACCTAATCTTTCTGTCCGAGAGGGCATAGGTAAAAACTCAAAAACAAACACTTACAAGCTACACTTTCATATGAGAGCTCAATCCACTAATGTTGCTGTTTTTATTTGTTACTTTGCTTGTGGAGCAGAGATTGTCATCTCCGGAGGGATGTCTATACCGAAAATTTTGACTATCGTCGATACGCAATTTATACTGTCCCCAAGAGTTGGGAAACTAACAATACCACAAGTTTAACAGGAACATTTTTTGAGTGTTGAAAGCTGCAAATGCCCATCTTTTGTATTCCAGTTGCAAGCTGAAGAAGATTTGGTCTCATAATATTGATATCGGAGAGAGAAGACTCAATCTACACGCCAAATTCATCTGTTATTTTTCTTTCCTGAAACAATTGTAAAATGCAAAACTGGTTAGGACTTGAGAGCATTGATCGAAGTTTTATTTTTATTTCATTATAAGTTTACATGTCAAATGTATTCGACACGTTTGATAACAGAGAATATGATGAAAGGAAATATGACCAAAGTGTTTTGTTCTTTCTTTTTTCCTTTATTTCTCTTCCTCAATTGTGTATGTGTTCTTATATGTGTGGGCATGTAAAATGACTGAAGAACCCTTGAGAAGGATTATTTGAATATGCACTGTATCAAATTATCCATGAGTTGTTAACAGGAACACACAAATGTGTAAACAAAATGTATCATTGTTCAATATGTAAAATAATTGAAATACTTTTGATTGCTTAAGATAATATATCAAACTTCAGAATGAGTGCCACTAAAGGGTTAAACATAATAGAAAAGCAATGTGACACGCATTTGGAAACTAAAATATCAACATGATAATTAGTAAAATGCCCCGAGTATGGAGACTCTGAAAACTAACACATAAATTTAAAGCGACATAGCGCTTTGAAAAGGTTTGAAAGGGAAAGTTGTGGCCCTTTCAAAGACTATACGTACAAAT
>JACFYI010003072.1:1835685-1854092 GCA_014898755.1 Handroanthus guayacan | reverse complement strand
TCCTCGGCTGAGAAAAAGAAACGACCCCACAAAAGAAGAGTGTCCAAACGCACGAAGCGCCGCGTCTTAAGGCCACCGCCGCCTGCGGCAGAGTTGGAGATTCCAGCGAGGCTGTCGGTGTTCAAGAAACTGATACCTTGTACGGTGGATGGGAAAGTGAAGGAAAGTTTCGCGATCGTGAAGAGGTCGGATGATCCGTACGAGGACTTCAAGAATTCGATGATGGATATGATTTTGGAGAAACAAATGTTCGATCGGAAAGATTTGGAGCAGCTGCTGCAATGCTTCTTGTCTTTGAATTCAAGGAATTATCATGGGATTATTGTTGAAGTTTTTTCTGAAATTTGGGAAGCTATTTTCTCGCCGGCTGGTCTGAAACCAGTTTCCGTTAAGAGTCACGGCGGCCGGCGGGTTTCCCGACCGGCTTCGTTTTAGTCCCATGCAGTTTCTTGATTTTCATTGTACTCTTTCTTTCTTTTTTTCTCGATCTCTATGTTCTAGGTATTTGTATATTAGTGTAATGGTTATTAATTTAATGAAGAAATTAATTTTCTGTTTTTAAGTTGTAATTAATTATGTTTTTATTAGGGTACAAGGTATGCAACATCCATGTTCATTTTTAATTTGAAAATATATACTATCATTTAGATACAATGTAAAATATAAAATAAAATACAAATACATAGCCAATTTGAAGCCTTAGCCAATGGTACGGTACAGGAGGCCCCATGACCAAGAAATTAAGGGTTAGAATTTATTTATTTTTCTATAGAATAATAATGATTATTTGTTAGATATTATATTGAATATTAATTTCGAATATAATTGATGTATTGTGATGATGCAAACAATAGTTTTTAAAAAAAAAAAAACATAAAAGCGCTCAAAATTCTTGTCGGCGGATCAATTATGATTAGAATAGTACTGATAGTACTATCAATAATCGCTTCTAAAATACTAAAAAAGCATTTTTCCATTGGCATAAATAGCTCATACAAGTTCAGTTCGATTTGCCAATGATTGCTTGTCTAATTGGTAATTAAGAAGTCTTATAACCATGAGATTATCAATTCCATTCTCACCCAATATATGTTTTTTTTTCTTTTTCTTTTTTTTTTGAATATTAGCTGTTTGGTTTTCTAGTGTATAATAGGTTTGTGAAGGAATTCTCTTGTTAGTTGTTGCTATTGAAGTGTTATTAATTTAATGTGCATTGAAGTAGAGATTGAATATATATACTAATCATACGTCTCTCTCAAAAAAAAAAAAAAAGTCCAATTTTATTTACAAACCATAGATTCAACACAACTATTTTCTTATATGATTTAAACCTTTATTTCAAAACATATTTCATTTTCTATTTTGTTTGCATAAAAGTGTACTAAAATTTATCTTGTAAAAATTATGATCGTAATACATTTGACATACATCTACACAATAAAAATAGAGGATAATATACTTTTTAAATACATGATCCAAGATGCATGCTTGTGGCTATTTGTCCTCAAGCATGCCTAATGATGATGAAAGAGTGGAATAACTTATAAACACATATAAACTAAATATTTCATTTAATGCCTAAT
Source organism: Handroanthus guayacan (assembly GCA_014898755.1). Taxonomy (NCBI): domain Eukaryota; kingdom Viridiplantae; phylum Streptophyta; class Magnoliopsida; order Lamiales; family Bignoniaceae; genus Handroanthus; species Handroanthus guayacan. The sequence goes on along the minus strand of JACFYI010003072.1, from coordinate 1,852,509 downwards.
GATAATTGATGCCTTAAGCCTCAGGGTATTATTTCGTCAATACTGATAATGAGAGGTTTTGTCATTAATAGACATCTCAAATGGTGAGATGTAAAAATTATTTCAAATTCTTCGACCCTTTTGACATATAAAAGAACTTTCTGACGTGAGAAAAGACTAAATATTCCTAATATTTATATGCTACACACATGTGTGTGTTTTGGTGACATGTAGAAGCACAAATTTAGCCTTTGCTACAGTAATTGGCGAAATGAAAATGAAAATTATTGGTGCAAAATGGAATCAGAATTTAGTGTCAAAATCAGTTGAATTTGATTTCTGAGTAGCCGTACTGCAGTCATGCAGATAGATCAACGACTCTTGCAGTTGCAGGTCACTTTAATCCAAAATGGAAAACATATATGCTCTTTTTTTCAGTATATGCTCTTTTTATCAGAGACACAAATTAAGAGCCGGAAATCAGGGAGAATATAATTAAAATTAATGCCCTTAATTTTCTTAATTAATAAACTCTTCTGTTTTTTTTTCCCCCTCAGCAAAAACTCTTCTGTTAATTACTACATGATTAATTCTAACATATTAACGGCTAATTAAGACATTAGGAGCGTGATGCATTGAGAGAGAAAACGTTCGAAAAATCAAAAGTACATTATAGCTGTAATTTCTGTTGCCAAGAAGTACTTTTGGTCAAAACTTCATAATTATAGGGGTGAGTGATACAAGATGGTACTTTCAAAATTAATCCATCATAAAATAATTAAATTGGTATTTACTAAATTTTACCTAAGAAATATATTATATGATGATGTTTAAGTCTGATTTCTAAGACCCTCGATACCTTTGATATATATATATATATATAAGATTTGGTATTGTTAGGAGTTCTTAATTGGATGATTTGGAAAGTGGCATACGACTCATACGTTTTTTCCCCCTACCATCTAATTATGCACAAATAATTTATGGAAAAAATATAATAAATACTCTATAAAGTATATAGCATCCCACCTGTATACATGGTGGTAGGAAATTTAATTCTTCTGAGAAACTTCATCTAGAATGAGATAAGAGCAATAATTTATAATTGACTCGAAAAGATTGATTCAACTTCACTGATGTATATATAAAAATATAATCTTGATGTTGTAATAGTTATTAATCCTAAAATAAACACAAATTAATCATATAAAAATCAAGTTAATGTAAATTAATTTCGACAAGAATGATTGGAGGATGCATCTTTTTTCTCCAAGTTTGACTGCGTAAAATGTAGATCATATGATTGCATGGTATGAAAGGGGGAAGAAATAACAAATGCAATGATGTAAAGACAATTCATGTTGATAATAATAATAATAACAACAATTTGCATCATCATTCATGTTTCTCTCCGACATTTTCCCCTGCAAGTTTAATGACTATTTTAACCCTCTATGGCTCCTCATTTCACTCAATTATGTTCTTGATGGCTATATAAACTTACTCAGAGAGAAAATTATTTTTGTTTTTGTGAAGAATCAATGTTTTTGTCAGATCAAACACAACCAAAATCTTAAATTAATTATGAATTAACCAGTAAACTTTTTCTTTCGTAAAAATAAAATCATAGCATGCTTGTATCGATGAACACTATAGAAAATATAACGTACGTATAAGTGATGAAAAATTGTGTGACAATTTAATAATAGTCATTAACAATATGAATTAAATGAAAACTTACGATTTTTATTTTCTCACTAATAATATGTTTTCAATGACAATAATTCTTGTATTGTCATTATATATAGCTCAATAGCAACAAAACGTACATATTTTTTTAAATCGTCGTTGTATATAATTAGTGATACATGTGCATATATAAACAATAAAAATTATTACTATAATTTGATGATATGATTTTCATCGTCATCAAATAATCACTACATATGTCACTAATTGCTAATAGTAACAACATAAGGACACTATTGTTCCTATTAAGTCTTTTCAAGACAATATAATTTTTTGTCACTTTTCATATGATATTAATAACAATTTTTGCATTGTAATTTAATTTTTTTATAGCTCATACTATAATTTTTAAAAAAGGAATGTGCTTGCGTGTGGAGGGAGATCCAATGAATGAGTGCAGGGGATATATATATATATCTATATGTATGTATGTGTGTGTGTGTGTATATAACACAAGCTGTGGCTGTTTGTTAAGTTATAGTATGACTGTAGGAAGTCAGACAGAATTCAGACAAAGACTCTGCACTTCTTCTCTACCTACTAATTAATGTCTATTGCTATTGTCTGTTTCGTGTAAAGCACTCAACTGAACATAAGTACATAACCCATTTTCTAGCTACAAATGGAAAAGATTTAACTACGACGACGACTGTCTCTTTCTCAGGCCATTACAGATCAGATTCTTACCTATACCCCAGGGCTTTGCTCGATGCTGGGGGCGAGTCCCAGTGGGACTCACCTCCCAGGATTGTGACAAGTGTCCAGATTTAGAATATTATCACCACTTTTCACAGAAAGATTTATCATGAAAAATAATACATCCCGATACAGCTAGTTAGGCCTATATGCCATATTCCACTGTCATATATGGAGTTTTTGTTTTTCCCACTTACTAAAATGTAAGTTGATTAATCTTATAAAGAATAAAAAATTTTGGCAACTTTAAATTTATTTATTTTGAAATATTATTCATTTTATTTCATTTTCGTACCTCCTCTCCAACTTAAGGTGACAAGTCCACTTTACCGAACTGAATTTCCTATTATAAAAAAGAAAAAGTAACATTGATTAGACTTCTATGTGCATTGACATATCCTCTCCTTGTTCTTAAAAAAATATTTTATTGTTCAGCAAAAGGTCGATCATGTGGGATTGGTTTGACCATCGGTCCAAGACAAATTATTAGAGAAAGAGCTCGAGACAAGATTCAGCCCAATTACAGCTACAATTAATTACTAGAATCATCATCGCTCTCACTAAGTGTTATCACTTTAGTCTTAAGTATGATATACCATCAAAATCTCGACTGTTCAAACATTATCTATGTGGCATATCATCTTAAATATTTTGAAATCAACTATAATCTAGGTATGACCGTACATATATCACTTACAAGAATTCCATCTGTTATAAGCAAATATCCCTAGCTAATGCCATGCATCAGCTTAGAGGAATATATAGTACTTACAATAAGTACCTTTCCCTAAGTTCATAAACACAAAAAAAGGTCATGCAATTCACAGTATCACTATATATAGCATTTAGCATTCATATATACTATTACGGTCATTTTGTATTATTCGATCTTTTTGTAATTTGTTTTCTATAAGTGAACTTTTGTTGGATGTCCAAATTATTCAGCCCCATGTGAATTAATGGAGAAATAGGATTAATTTTTTTTATTAGGATCTTCTTGTAAATGGAAAATAATAATAATAATGCCATCTAACAGGAGAAATAACAAAAACATCGGACAAATTTAGGACAGGGTCGCAGTTGTGATTTGACGGATTTGAAGACAATTTTCGAGTCTAACAAGATCAATTACATGTCCAGTTAGAGGAAACAAGGTGGTAAATGATGGTGTACAATATATGTACATATCTCCTTAAATAAAAAGAATTATAAAGCAAGATATGTATTGGTGTGTGCTGTTTCATGACGTGTTTAATTAATTTGGACAAAACATCAATGCCATTTTAACGTAAGAAAGATGACTGCAAAAGTAAATATATCCAAAGCCTTTACGAGCATGCATGCCTGCGTGGTCTGCTGATCAGAATGTACGTTTAACCTGATGAATAAAGTTAATTTAGAGGCAAGAGCTTTTAATACTCAACCTTAATTACTTTTGCTTACACATCTCATGCATGTAAAGTTGTAAACAAACAGCAGCAAAATGTATGAATTAATTTAGGATATTTGAATTGTAATAAATGATCTTGCGATTCTCGGATTTTGAGGTTTTCGTAACTAACTCTATTGGTAATAGTTTTGGGATAAGAGTAATAGATTTTACTGGATTTTTGTAAGTTCTATTGTTCGGCTTTTTATAAGCATATATGTATGTGTATATATATATATATATATATGGTGACTGCAAATTTGGATAAAATATGCGTATGTATTGGTTAGTCGTACGTACACTTTTAACTCCAAATAGTGTAATTTACTCAGTCCCTTTATTAATTACAATGACCACTTTGTCAATGAGAAGTTAACGTTTGCGGGAAATTGGGTCATATCATATATCCCACAGTTTTTCCTTCTTCTTCTTCTTTTCTTTTTTCACTTTTTTTTTTTTAATTTTATAAGAATCGTCCTAAACTAATCTAGATATCGCACGGCTTCAAACCCACCCCCGATTTAGAGCTAGGATACAACATAAATCGTCTTCGACCAAGGAACGTTGTTTCCTACTAAAGTCATAGGTCCGCACAACCAAGTTCAACGGAATATCACAGTTGAATATAGGTAACTTAATTATGCTATATAATTTTTCCTTTTTTTTTTTTTCTTTTGTAGTAACAGTACAGTTGAATATAACGTCTATATATAATGTACTTTTTATATTTTTACTCCATAATTTATAATTATATAAATGCATAGTCAAGCGCACGATATGATTATTTTTTAGAAATAAAAAAGAGTAAAAGGGAGAAAAGGATGATTAACTCCCGAGGGCAAGAAAGCTGGTGAGGCGTTGTTGAAAGACTGGGGAAGAAGAATTACAATAGAATCCTTGTCAGAATTAAGTATTTTTGACATATTCAGTTGGAAAGATTCTGTTTATAATTCTCTTAAGTTGAAAGTGTTTCTGACTTACGTAGCGTTTTAAGTACTTTCAAGTTTTTCTTAATTGTTTTAAACTCTTTATGATCCTGCTAACATTTTTTTAAGATTAGAGCTAGCATTATGAATTTTTGGTGTTGAAAAACAAAGAAATATAAAATTATAATTTCAAATATTTTTTTCCCCTTCTTTTCAAGGATAAAATTACAATTTCAATTTTTTTTTTTTTTGGGATGATAAAATTCCAATTTCAATATCAAACACCCAAGTTTAACTTATTGTCACTATTCAACACATTATCGAAATATTCTTCTTGAAACAGTGCATGGAACGCAAATATAATCAAAAGCTCAAACTCATCAACTCTTTGAAATTCTGGTGGTGCACTTCTCAGCCCACTTTGAAGTCCAAGAAACTCTTTAGCAATTTTCTTACTTAAGTACATAAGCAAATAATGTCTCCCAAAATAGATTTCTACAACACTTAATAATGTAAGACAAGATGCTCAACAATAAAAAATTTCCAAGTTAATAACTAATAGTTATCCAGAAAGTGTCAACATTACTGTGGTGGTGGCGGCGGAGGCATCGACATTTGTTGCATATGTCCACCGGTTAGCTGCTGAGGTGGTGGTGGTGGCCGCCAAACCGGTGGAGCAGCAAGACCAGATGGAGGTGGTGGAGGCCTGGCGAGAGCTGGAGCAACTTGGGGAGGCGGTGGTGGTGGCATGCTCCTGAACTGTTGGATTGGCGGTGGAGGAACACCGGTGGACCCTGGTTGGCCTGGCTGAGCCTGCCAAGACGGTGCAGACATCTGTGGCATCGGTTGATAGACTGTCTGTGGAGGCTGAGGAGGTGGTGGCCGAAGTGTTGGGATAGGAGGTGGAGGTACGGTGCCGTTCGCAAACGGTCTTGGTGGTACAGGAGTGGTGACCGGACCATTTGCCTGGGGGAGGGTCGGAGGTCCACTTGCGAACATCGTGTGAGGCCTGTTTTTCTGGGTACTTGGATTACTTGCAGCCAAGACTCTTTCTGCAATTCATCGATAGAAGTAATGACATATCAGCAAAAATACAAAAACATGAAGCAAGCATAAAGACAAGATACATAAGGTTCGGGACTTATCAACATGAAAAACTCATACATCTGGAAGGAAAGCTCACCTGCAGGTGTGCCGTGGCGTTCTCCCTTTGTGTCTTTCTTGTACGCATAAGACACTGTAATCTGCCGATTGCAGAGATACTGCCCGTTCATTGTCTGCACAAAAAAGTTTTTATCAGGTTTTACAAAATAATAATCAAATTATCACATGCATAAGCATCATCTTTTCCTTCCAATTCATTAGCTACAATGTTTGAAAACAACATTCTCAATCAGCAAAGGATAAAAATGCAGCAGATGAAAACGAGAAGAGATGAGATTTATGAAGATATGGTTCCAGGACACTGTGCTGCCTCTAAATCTTAGGTTACACATAAAACAGTTCGTTTCCAAAAGTTTGATGTCTTTCTTGATAAAGGCGAAGAATCAATTTTTCACATCTGATATCACTGCTAATTTCAATGCTTCTAGCCTGCACAAGCATATCATCAGATCAGAAAGCTTACCTCAATAGCAGCATCAGAAGCCTCAAAGGAATCATAGCTAATAAAACCGAAACCACGTGAATTTCCAGTCTCTGGATCTCTCATGATCTGTAAAGAGCAATAAATCAAAAACAAGCAGAAGATAAACACAACCACGAAATCTTACAGGTGTTCAATCAATAGAAGTTATATTCCATCTATCACAAATTACAAATATCCGGCAATGACTAATGGGCATAGACAGAGCCCAAACATTCTAATTACTAAGGATATGAAATCCAATGTGATTAAGAATCCAGCTCAAAAAATTACAATTTCAGACAGAATGTGACCATGTAAAATATAAAATGCGATCAATTTCGGACAGAGTGCATTTTGCCATGAAACAAATAATTGACAAGAACTCAAAAGTAGTGCAAGTGATGACAGAGGTATGACCTTTGGATTTGTAACAATGACCCCAAAGGCACTGAATGTGTCATACAGGAGTTTTTCATCGACATCCTGCAAAGAATAGAAAGAGTTAAGTTGCATTTCTACAAATTTGATGCAATTGAAGCGCAAAACATCCCAAAAAATATTAGGGCGTAAAAATGGGACCCTCATAAGAATAGCCCAATGTGCACAAAAGATGGAGCAAAATATAAAGATAAGAGTGCTCAAGTAAAATGAAAATAACAGAGTCTTTTCTTACAGGGTCAAGATTCCCGATAAACAGGTTAGCTCCAACATCCACACTTTTCTTATCTTGTGATGCCTGGAAAACCAAACAGAAGGATTAAACAAGGTTTTCATGCATCGTACATATTACAGCAGAGATTATATAATGATAAGACCATCCCGCAAGTCACTAGACCCAGCAAAACATGCAGAACGTTGGGAAAGGCACAAAAGAGCAAAAACACACCTTATTCACTCGTATTGGCTTCCCGTACAGTTTAATCATATTTAATACCTTAATTGCCTGCATAATAGGCCATTGAACAAAGCCATGACAGTCATGAGAAGGAACTCAGAAAAAAAACACGTGGGCTTTACAAATTACAAGAGCAAATATGACACTTACATAATCAGCATCTTCTTCGCTTCTGAACTCCACAAAGCCATAGCCTTGATGAGCATTTGTAACTCTGTCTTTGGGAACATACACATTCACTGCAATAAACAAGACATACAGGACCATAGCAATCAGAAAGTAAATGAAGGTATGAAAATATAAAATCAAGAAATCTAATATTGTGTGTCCACTTGTTTAGATTTATAGACCTAACTTGAATGCAACATGTTGCATAGGAAAATATATGACCTATCACTATATCTAATATCTCACACATACCAACTGGACCTGCCTGCACAAACAGCTCCCATAATAACTCTTCACCAACCTGCAAGCCAAACAAAAAGAACTTCTTTAAGTTTCCCACATGACTCTCAAGCCAAAACCACCAGAGAACATATCCAATTATGCCAGAGAGGCAATGAAACCAAGGTAATTTCCATTTTTAGACAGGCAATGAAACCAAGGTAATTATGCCAGACAGGCAATAAAAAGTAATAAACTACAATCTAAAACCAAGTAACATATACAAGTGCATAGAATAGGACAAAAAGAAAATACAAGTGCACAACAACTAAAGGTGCCTGGAATCATGTACAATACCGGTAAGACAGAACAACTAGGATAAATATTTACGAAAATAGTAGAAATATAACTCTTCATACAGACAATAGCAACAAAATTATGCACATCAGAGTAGAAGATACATAAACAGACATAGATTGATAATCCAAAACACAAGCCATTAATTCATACTGAAGTTGTTAGTATTCTCTGGCAATGTATCACATCAAACCTTAGGAAAATTTCTCAAATCTCAGCCACAGTAAAGATGCATCCTATATGCAAGACACACCTTAAAAATTAAAATTATACTTTCCCCTCAACAAGAGCAAACCATTACCCTTTCTCTGCAAAAATTCTTTTTCCATGTCTACTTCCAATCAATAAATAGTTCAAAAATAAGGACATGACAGGTATCGAACGCCCAAAGAAAGAAAAACTGAGGACATAGAAGCTAAAAAATTCACTAAATTGACAATCATTTCCGTTAACTCAAAGAAATATAAAAATAAGCAACCAGTTCATCTATATATCCAGAATAAACAAAAGCCCTAATCCATATTCACCTATTTACAACAAATTCTTATACCCTGACCAAGAACTAGCAAAAGACGGAGGAGTAAAAAGAAAAACAAGTACCTTGGTTTCGAGATTGCCCACGTAGACGGTGGCGTCCTGGTTGCGCTCCGCCGAGTGTTGGCCCAAAAGATTTGCACCCACACCTGGCGCTATTCGGGTCGTCATGGTTCTTCGGATTAGCCCACCAAGAACGATGTAAGAAAAAAACCAGAATACAAACTACTAGAACCCTCAGGGCCTTTTTTAGATGATTTTGAACCCTCAGGGGGTTACAATTTGTATTTTTCGGAAGTAATGGTTAATTTTTCTATTAGCCCCTCAACTATATGGGTGTGGCACTTTGCACCCAAAAAGTATGAAAATATACAACTACTTCGACCAACAAAAAGCATATAATATACTTTTTTTAATTTGTTTGGTCCTTTCAAGATAATTTAGAAAATAATTGTAAAGTTAAAATTTTTAATTTTATTTTACTTAAAAAGTAAATAATTTCAACTAGACTAATTACAAGAAAACAAGATAATTTTATGTTAATAAATCAATCATTATAAAAGGGATCGAATGATCAAACTAATGTATCATTTATCAAAAATAAGCAAACATAACACTATATTTGAAGGTCGATGCCTACCAAATGTTCGAAGGTGAAAATTTTTTTTGATTAATTTAAATTAACTATTTTATATTCATAAACAATAATTGCATTGGTCGATTTATATGTTTGATATATTCGCGATTGAATACGAGAGTTTGGACATAACGTGAAGGAAAGAAGAGGAAGGTCGTTGCTACTAGTGCATTGCCTCCTTCCTTTATTTATCAAAAAACCTTCAAACAATAATTTAAATTTTTGAATGTCTTTTCAAATGTTATTTCACAAACAAAATAAAATAAAACATATAATATTTTACCATGAGAGGGTAAAATTACGTATTATTCATCCATATCTACATTAGAAAAAGGTTTAATTTCTACTTTACCCCTTGAATTATACTGAATCTTCTTTACCTCCCCAGTCTTTCGACTATTAGTCGTCGAGGATCCGGCAAATGGATTTGTCTTCGACTCCTGTTATGGTGTTGGCAACTAGAGGCAAATGCTTATTGGGCTTAAATTTTCACGTCTAATATGATGATGATGTTATTGTCGACGATAATTTTCTTCTGAAAACAAAAGATTAATTTATTTTTCTGAAAAATAGAAAAAATACGTGAAATTTTTACGTGAAAAGAGCTTACATCCCTTAAACACCACCACATCATATCAAATAATCATATTTTGATGGAGTTCTCCAGCGCTAATTGGCATAGACAGCGAACACTACATTGGATAGCAAAGTGGTATTTGTAACTTATTGTAAAAATCAATTATTTGCTTATGAACTATTGAAAGTTCTTATTTGGAAACATACTTTTGCTGTATTAATCACAAAAAATCTATAATCTCATATAACTTTATGAGACTGCTTATGAAGTATTATAAGCTATTTTTAATAAAAATAGACGATCATAAGGTATCACCATTTTTTGTTGGCTCATGGGAAAATATTTCATAGCTTCCAAACGCCAAATATTTTGATTATGACGGGCCTTTTTCAAATTTCAGCAAAATTAGGTGTTTATGTATTTACATAATCTATTATAAACACCACCTTATACGGTTCACGATTAAGGATTTCAAATCTCAACATGGAAGCCCCGGTTACACAGTATCATCCATAACATGAACTATCGCATCAATGGAATGCAGATGAACATTGAACCCAGATTCATCGTAAAACAGAGACAGAGTGATATTAGGCTAAGTAGGCAGATTACCGCTAATCCAAGAAGATAACTATCATAAGAAGTAACAAATATATGACATTCAAGAAAGAACAATTGAGCACCAAATGCAGATTATACGTCAAACGACCAACGGCTGTAACTCAACTTCAAGATACTCATCACCTTAACATGCTGGCTCTACAGGTTCGCTTATGAGGTCCATAGTCCGTCACCCGAATACTTAGTTATCAAAACCAAATTCCGTTTCCAACAAACAACATCGTCCAATCAAGCTTCAGTTCACAGAAGAAGAAGAAGAAATCCTACTATTGCTCAGGTAATATCCCAATACAAAATACTTGTGTGTCGTAGTAATGCAACGTGTTAGCAGCACAAGAACACAGCCAACCCAGCGAAAGACACCCAAGAAAAGCAGAAAATCAGCATGAAAACTTCACATAACCTCAAAACATAAAATCATCTGCATTGAAAATTTCTTGGACTTAAGCTTCATAAAGAATTGTGAATTCAGTCTACTTCAAGGTTATACAAAAAACATTACATCTGTCCCACAAGACCAAACTCAAGTGCTGGCTTTCTCTGTCTCACTCTCACTGGCTCCCTTTTCAACCTCACCAGAATCGACTTCCTCCTTGCCAACATGACCCAACCCAAGATCTTCCGACAGTTTCGTCCAGGCCTTGAGTAAATCAGGATGGAACTTTTTATTCATAGTCCTGATCATAGCTTTAGCTTCAGTCATATGCCCCTTCTTCACCAATCCCTCCAACAAATACTTCAAAGTGTTAAAATCAGGAATCTTGCGCACCTTCACACTCTGCTTAAAGACCTTATATGCAGTAATATACCGCTCCTTCTTACACAAGTGAAAGACCAGAGTCCTAAAAGTAGCAGCATTTGGTTTTGTTCCTTCCAACTTCAACAGATCATGATACACCTTCTCCGCTTCATCCATCATTCCATTAACACAATAGCAAGTAATCAAATAGGTATAAGTAATATTATCTGGTTTTATACCTGCATTATTCATTTCATCAATCAAAGCCTTCACAGCTTCGGGCTTTCCATCGTGAATATGCTTAAGTTTCGCATTGTAACACGCCACATCTGGCGAGCAACCCTTTTTAGACACCATCTCATCCCAAAACTTCTCGGCCTCCTCGACAGTCCCCTTCTTGTACAACCCGTGCAAAATCGTGGAAAACGAAACAGCTCCAATCTCAACTCCTTTCTCCTCCATCTCATTCAACTTCTCAATCGCCAATTCAGGCGAGCCCATTTCACAATAAGCCTTGATCAATATTCCATAAGAAAACTTATCAGGCACAAACCCAAACTTCGCAGGAAATTCATCGAAAAACAAAGGCACACGATCAAACATCTCGCAGCGAATACAAGCATTGAGAAGGGTATTGAAGGAAAGAGGAGATCGAGGGGTGCCCAAATCGGTCATTTGGTTGTAAGTGTTGAGGGCATTCTCGAACATTCCGGCGACGCCATAAGATCGAATGATGGATGAAAGGAAAGGCTCCTCGGTAATTTGGGGTTGGGATTTATGTGACTCTAGGAAGTTCTTAATGTCAGAGAAACGGTGAGATCTGGCGAGGCGGCGGACGGCCAATTCCTGGGCGTAGCGTGTGGAGGCGGGTGAGGTGGAGGGGTCGTTACTGGCGGTGAAAGAGGTGTAGATTTTGAGCGCCTCGTCCGGGTCATGTACGTTCCTCAGTCTGCTTTTGGTCTGAGAAATGGTAATAGGTTTGCTGGCGGCGGCCGCGGCGGCGGTTGAAAGGTGGCGTGCTCGACGTAGTGCGAGAGAGGGTGACATCTTTAGGGTTTTAGAGTTGGAAATGTAAATAGGAGTAGGACATCTGGGGAAGGGTTTAAGGACGCTACTGAATTTAGTTAAAACTTGTGGATAAGATAGAATTTTTTTTTTTTTTGGATAAATAAGATAGAAATTATGGTAGTTGACTAGTTGTTCAAATTTTGGCAAGTTTCTCGACTAAAATCAAGTTGCATAATTAGTTAAAATTTTATAATAGATATGTGTAAAGTAATTCAAACCAAATTATCAAATGAAATAAGTTTTTTATTTTTCATTTTTCATTTTTTTTATCAAATAAAATAAGTTTGGAGATTTCGCATTGGTTAATTCAATTTGAATCATCAAATGAGATCATTTTAAAACAATATCGAATTTTTTCAAAAGAATCCACTATAATATTCAAACAATATATTAATATAAATAAATAATCATGAGGTTATAAGTTGCCTTCTCGCCCAACATGTATAGACCTTTCCACCATCTAAATAATAACTTTGTTTAATTTTAATTGTATAGTCATTTTGCGAAAAACTTTTATTACTAGTTATTGGTCTTCAACTAGTAAATGATATAATATATTAATGTAAGAATTTAATATATTCATTGTCTCTTAAAGAGAAAAATAACAATAAAATATCGATATAATAAAACAAGAAAAATCTTCAATGCCATATTATATTAAAATCCTAAACAGTATGGGAGAAGAAAAAACATTACACACTAATATATCTTATACCATGTTCTATAGTAAGACCTCTACCTCGCTAATTGGAACAAAAATTTGTCAACAAAACACATCACATCGGTCAATGCAACTTCAGGTGTCCTGAGTCGAAATGCCTTCAAGCATTCGAGCATCTAAATCCTTAAGTTCTAATTTTCCATTCATCTGATACGCGAAGGAAAACCCAAGCTTTTCTTGCCTTCTTTTTTTTCCCCAGACATTTTTTTTTTCCAAACAAAACCAAGTGAATATTCTTTAATAGGCAGGTTCATCATTCAGCAGCCTAGTCAGAAAGATCTGAAAGATTGTCAAAAAACATTACAAGATTTACAGAGCCAACGATCTACGCTATGTGTCAAAACTCAGGGTTGATGCAGCATTATGGGCATCTCCAATCATTCGCAACAGCTAAAACATGAAAGAAAAGATTTAAATATTTGTCGATTGCAGCCTATTTCTACTGTACAGTTAACCACATTGTGTGCGCGCTCTCAAAATTTTAACACTCAGGTGTTTCCAAGGTCCCGTTCCATTCATCAAGTGAAATCGAGCAGTGCAACTTCACCTAGCAGGACTGATTTTCTCAGATGGGCAGCTAACGGATACCCGTATGGAGAGCAAGTTGGCGTTGATGGAAATGGTGCAGTACCTGTAAAAGAAGTTTTAACATAAAAGGCAAATGTTAAACCAAAGGCAGTTTTTGCCGTAACTGTGTACTGCCATGTTACTTCAATAGAAGAAGTGTCAGGTGCACCTAATTGTCCAAATGTCGGTTTCATTGAAACTTGATAACAAGAAAATATTTATGTCTCATTGGTTTCAAGGCTGTAAATAACAAAGTTTTCTTTTTACTAAATTAAATAATCAAAGATTATCATGAACATAAGCAGCTCAAGACCTCCATGCATTTTAGCTACATACCAGAAAATCTTGCAGTGGGATGTCCGTGCAATTCAACCATAGTTTATGAACATAATTCATCAGGAACCAGTTCATCAGTACCTCATATGTTGGTTTCTGAATCTTTCAGCATAAACTTCAGCACTGTGGATTTCCATCAGCACTTCTCAGGACCCATGCAGAGCCCTCTGATTTACACAGTTCCTGCAATACCTGCAAAACACATGGAAAAGAACAGGCACAGAAGAAAACTACTTCATCAAATCATGCTAAGAGCAAACATTTCCCAAAAAAATTATAGATAGTCAGTAATTTGTATAAACTTTGACAATTTACATACATGAAGAATACTTAGGTCTTAGCTAAAGAACATCTAACCTCCCTCCCTACCTCACACACACACACACACACACAACATGATATTAAAAGGCTTGATACTGAACTTGATTCTGTGTTCAGGAAATAGCACATTTAACACAAGTGGCATGTGAGAAGAGAGTACTTCCTCTATACTGAAAAAAGAAACTAACTGCAGTCGTCATCATCAATATTACAAGTTCAACTACCTTCTGATACTCCATCTGAGTTATTTCCCTTTTGAGTTCCATCTTAGCAGCCTCAATTATAGGAGCCTTTTTAAGCTTTGCATTTAGTCCTTCAGCGAGAAAAAGATCAATAACAACTTTCCTGCAAAGGAAGGTATCATCCATCAATTTTATACAAAAGAACATTGGGATTTGCCTTGGGAAAAGAAAGTCTTTTTTTTTTTTTTGTGGTGCAGTGAGAAAAGCTCGACGGCAGGAGTAACCTGAATGCATCAAATTTTGGATTATCCGGTGATGATTTTGGAACGCAGATGCCATGGATATTAACAGCTACTTGACTGATGATTGCCTGAAGCTCATCTGGATAAGCATCAATGCTGCTGGCTGCAGCCACTGCTTCTTTGGCAAATCCCGTCGAACGTGCAGACTCAGAAACAGCCATGTCCCTTAACCGCTGGCTAATTTGTTGAAAACTGCAATTGCATGAAGTACAATTTTCTTTACCCAACAAAATAAAACTGAGTTTTTAAGAAGACTCTCTCCCCTCATGGTGCATTTGGTTCCACAGAAATGGGAAGGAAATAAACAAATCAGATGAAGGGAAATACAACATTCCAGCAAAAACTCTCAGGATAGTAATGTTCCCTTATTTTCCCTCTGTTTAGTAACATCACAAATTTCTTCAAAATAGCAAATGTTAGAATAATAACAATCTCATAGCAACCAAAGCTAGTTAAATAATCATTTAATTTAATTCTCTAAACGTCCTATCAACTGAAATACAAATTCCTGATTTCATAGGTTTGGGGTTAGTTGCAACAAATTCCCAACCATAAATTACTCATATTAAAATCCTAGTATGCTAGAGAACAACATGAACCAGGTGAAAGTTATCCTCAAAACATATCCCTACGAACTGACCAACAGAAAAAATAAAATCGGTTGTATGACTCTGACCTTAACATTACAGTCAGATTTCTAAGACTCAAAATTTTCACGCCTCATTTTTGCTTGAGGTAGGAAACATATGGCAACAACAAAGGTTTCTCCTGTCTTGTGTGTTGGAGGAGCGGGGAAGGGCAGGGTGGTCAAGATCTTCAGATTTTCCTAAGTTGACAGATTTTTTGTTTTTTTCTTCCAAGAATTCCAGTGCAGTCAAACAAAACTTTTATGTTCCCCTCATTCTTCCCCTGTCTTCATTGAAACCAACATTAGCCTCGGGTAAGGCATGGTTTAATAAGGGTCAAGCATTCTAACTTCAATAGGGGTAAATGAATAATCAAATTTTGACTTGATTTTTTCCTTTCCATTATGGTGAACCATGAACATAGCCATAACCCAGCCCAGAGAATACAGGTCTATTACAGACAGATGAAGTTTCTCTTGCCTTTCATAATTTCAGAAAACACTGCAAATGATAATGCAAATGACCACCCACTGGAGGTCCTAAAAGAACAAACTGGTTACATCTAGAAGACTCACCCATTTTGCTCAGATCTAATCATAACCAGTCAACTGTTGATCAAGGGAGGCAAAGATAGGAATTCTCAATAGAAGCACATATTTGATGAAAAAGTTGCGCACATCTGATCAGACCTTATTTAATGCAATGACTGCTTAAACAAAACATTAGTTTCTGTGCCCAGTTGGTGGCAATATAATAATGCAATGAAGACTAAACAAATAATATGTCTCATTAGAACTTGAAAATATAAACTCATAAACAACATCTCACCTGCAAACCTTGACACTTTTAAAAAGTTTCTGAAGGGCTTTTGTTATAGCCTCTCGAATT
The DNA here is from genome assembly GCA_014898755.1 of Handroanthus guayacan. Lineage (NCBI taxonomy): Eukaryota > Viridiplantae > Streptophyta > Magnoliopsida > Lamiales > Bignoniaceae > Handroanthus > Handroanthus guayacan. The sequence continues at coordinate 1,836,345 of JACFYI010003072.1, read as the reverse complement.
TCTTCTGACATTGCAGTTCTTGAGGTTGCACCATTTGGAGTACGTGTAGCTACTTTATTGGAAGTTTTTGACGTTGGAGGGTTATTGCCAGTATTAGACTTTGAAGAGGTTTTCATAGCAGGCCCACTTCTTCCTCCAAAAAGATCATTAATTTTCTTTTCCAAGCATTCCCATTCTTCCTCTTGTTTCTTTACAACAGAGGGATAGAGTTTTATGAATCTTAAATCTGGTGAATCTTTCAATTTCCAATCATTAAAGGCAGGTCTCTCTACAGCCAACACATTCAGAAAATCTCTCATTGCTTTAGCTAACTGAGGCCGATGAGGTAATTTGGAGTTGTTAATAATCACATTCTTGCTGAATAAAAGAAGAACATAATCTCTAGCTAAAACTTCGATTCCTTGATCTGTTCCATACACCAACGAGCTTCTCGGAACCCAAAGTCCTTGAACTAATCGAGCAAGTTCCTGCAAGACCCCTAAAACTTCTTCAACAGACTCATCTGGAGCTAGGTGCTTCAGAGCATCAAATTTGTGAACTGGAGGACCCTGTTCCAGCAACTTCACAAGTCAATTGTGCGAAAAGTTAATAACCATGTCTGGATGTCCTACAGAAACAAAAAGAAAAAATAGAAGAAGAGACTGGAGGTTGAGCAGACAG
>JACFYI010003072.1:1806885-1823861 GCA_014898755.1 Handroanthus guayacan | reverse complement strand
CACTTCCATTTTCTAATGGTTTATCCTATGATATTTCAACTTTTTCATAGTAGACACGTTAGTTCATTCCTATTGTCATGTCCATCTTGCCCATCAACACTCTGTGCATCTAGTTCTTACTGTGCGGTACTTTCCTCACTTTCGAATATAGGCAAACATAAATCACATCCCTTTATCATAATCAGGGTGCATGTGTAAAGTGCATAATCTAATCCTACCAAATGAGCCAAGGCATTCTTGTTTAGGAAATCCTTTTCTTTTCACTTGTCAAATCAGGTTCCCGCATTATATTTTAACTAGAGAAATATATACTCTTGTGATTGCCTTCCTTTGACACTTTCCAGGCTGTTATATTGATACATTATCAAGTACAGGACCCTTGAATCTGAATATTACGTGTGAGCTAGTGGCGGAGTCAGAAAATTTTATCAATTGGGGTATAAAAATAAATATATAAATATAATTATAAATGTAAAGTAACGTATAAACTTGTACACGTTTAAATGAAATTTATACTCTATAAGTACAATTGTCCACATCGTGTTGACATATTTTGAAATTGTTTTTCAATTTCCGTCAACGATAATGCATCACCATTCTCTTCATCTCTAGTTTTTGTCCTCATAAGATAACAACACAATCAATAAATTTTCACAAAAGAATAAAGCAAGTTACTTGTAGTTTCCACAAAAATTTTCTTCTATTCAAAGATTTCCTTGCAAAAAGTTTCCTTCCTAAAAGATAAAGATCCTACACTAGACTTTAGAAAAGTAAAAATAAAATCAATAAACAAACAAAAACAATATAAGGGCCGAAATCTTCAATTGATACAAGTGAAAACAAATAAAAACATTACAAAATTTATTATTGATGCAACATGAAAATGTAAAATGTTTGAAAAATCAAGATTACATCATTAATATTATATTTGAATGAAAGAAATTAGAAGTTAATTTTTCTCACCCTTCAAGTCGCCTCTTTAGACAAAAATCCCCACTACGATTGCTAGCGGGACAGTATCTCGAAGTAAATTTTCAGTCCACTTAATCTTTTCTTTTTAACGATAAAATGTGGGGACAAACTTTTAAATAAATGGGATTAATATAAAAATAACACATATTTAGAAGTCATATTTCAAAAATTCAATGGGGGCTGCTATCCCCACGGTCCCCACTTTTGCTCCGCCACTGGCGTGAGCTTTGTTATATTCTGAGCAATACTTTTCTTAATGTGAGAAAAGAACCAGAGAAAAGACTGCTGAAATGTTACTTTTTGTTCCTTTCTAGGTAAGTATTACATGTTGCATTTCTTTCGTGGAAATTAGGTGTGCTCCGTTGTGATGATAATTGGACTAGTTACCTCGGCTCCGTTATGATGGTAATTGGTCTAGTTACCTCGAGACCCTTTGAGATCATTCTAATTATAAAAACGCCCTATGTGATTTGAAAAATTATAATAGCACTTTTACGTATCAGTAAAATTTCGATGGATCTTATCTATAATATTACAGTTAAACCCTTTAAAAATTTATTTGTAATATTTTAATCAATATGATAGAATTTAAGGGATCTAAGTAATATTATTCAGCTTTGTTCAATTTTTTGTTGGTTGAACTGACAAAAGGAGGTTATTATTGTAATTCCACAGTCACAGGTGGTGTTTATGTTATTAGGCCAACTTAGGCATTGTTGATGTAGTTGTCTTAGTTTTTTCTAATGAAAATAATTTCATGTTGATGCATATTTCTCAAGGGACGAACTTGACAGGTATATATGGATGAAAATTTAACTCATTGAGTGATGTTATACCTTGCTCGTATGCGTTAATTATGATTTTTTGTATTTTATTTTATTAATGAATCAGGATGTTATTATTATTCTTTTTTTTAAAAAAAAGGTTGTTAGTATAGATGGTATGCTCAATTTTCTTTCAAGATTCAACTTGGGGGACTTATTTGAATGCTGCCTCCACTGATTGTTTAAAAGCACTTCGATCATATTTAGTGTTCAATTTGAAATTTTGAATCGTTTTCTTAAATGAAATTTTATCGTTATTACATTGTATTTTTATGTAATGTATACAACTATCTTTTTCTTTGAACTCCATAATTTTAAAGCTTTGTGCAATTTAAATATAATTAAATATATTAAGATCTAATAATCTATCATAAAGGTGGTAGTGCATTGTCCGAACTTATTTGCTGTATAATCCGGCACTTATTGTGGAGAAATTTTAGTCTGGTTGCTGTTTTGGTGAAGTTATATTAATCGATTTGCTCTTTAAGCTAAATTAAACATTTATGATCTTCTTTCATGGAAATTGTTATGTTAATTGTTTTAATTCATTATGATATACTCATTATACCTCTCAAGAGCATAAAAATAGTTATAACATTAAATAATTATAAATAATAATAATAATTGAGAATAATTGCAAATCAAATAATTTCAGAATAAAATAAAATTAATAAGAAAAACGATTTACGAGTCCATCAACCTAATAACTCCTAGCTAAGGACCAACGGACCATAAATACTTCAAAAGATAAAAGAAAAGGGAGTGAAAGTAAATGATCCATTCGCATACAAAGAACATGGAGAGAGAAATCTCTTGACAGAAGTCGGCTACGCTCTTGAGTCAACAATCCAGTTTTTTACTATTTGATCCCTAGACCGATACCGAAATCACATCACATTTATATATATATATATATATATATAAAGTTATTGGGATTATGAAAGCCTTAATTGGAATTTCATTTTCTTATCTCTTCAAGCAAAGTCCCAATCACACAATGAGGCGTAGTCATTGGCTTGATACTAGCACTAAGCCCAATGGAAAATGACCCAACATTGATGGCCAGTTAATCCCACCAAAAATAAAATTTAATCAATTTTAATTCCCCAAAATACCCTTCCCAAATTATTACGAGCTTGAAAAATGAAAAACACAGTTGCTTTCCAAGTCAATGCAAAAAACAGTGATCAAGTTTGAGAAAAAGACTTCACCTCTCAGTGGTTGTGCATTCATTGTTTCAAGCCCTGTCCAATTTAATTAATTAATGTAATGAGATTTTATGCTAATTAACTATTACTTAATAAAAGATTAGCATCGTATTAGGCTCCGCACGGTCACGTGCGAGATCATAAAAGACGATATGGGATTATTTTATTGCATCGAAACTATAAGCACACTCCCATAATCATGATCATTGTGGGAGTTATACACATAATTATATTTAAATATGAACTTAAGATTTTGAACAAAAGAGTCTTTTGGACCATGTTGGAGATTCATTATGTTTGTGCATTTATAGGTTGATTAGTTTCTAAAGTTATAAAAGATATTGTTATTTATGACATGTAGGCTTGTTAAGTTTTAAAAGTCCTAGTTATATATCTTGTCAATTAGTATAATTTTAGTGTTAATGTTAAATCTTAAAGAGAATAATATTTCGACATGAATAAGACTAGTTATATATATATACATATATATATATATATTAATTTTTGAATGGAATAAAGAGAAAATCGAAGTTGGGATAAACAACAACTTAAAAATAGTTAAGAATACGTTCTCCTCACATAAAAAGGAAAGAAAAAACTACTATATTTCACAATTGATTTAGGAGTTGTATTTTTTTCAACTCCAGTAAGTCAACAAGAATGTGATCCCATATTTCACATCTATATAAGTAATTCCTTTCGAATAATAAAGTACACCGACATGAAAAAACATATTCACTAATTATATCATACACAATTAGAAAATTCAAGTCCCATTACGTCCATCAAATTAGTTTTGGATTTTACTGAGAAAAGCTGAAAATGGTAATTATTCTTGTTTACAATAATAATGGCGCCTTAATTAATTAGGTATACAACTATACATGTTAATTTAATGCTATAATTACAAGAAAATGAAAAAAAAAAGGTGTAAATTAAGGGTACGAAGAAAATGTGATGGTACTAACCTATGTATGGCAAGGTGAAATTAATGAGGAGGATGAGGATTGATTGAGGTGGTCCATTGGAGAAAATTACAAGACAATGTTGGGTAGAAGATTGAACTTTATGGATCAGCAAAGGCCTAACTAAAGCTGCCTTTATTTGGATGAGAAGTCAATTTCTTCGATTTGGACATTCTGAGACAACTAAGACACAACAAAACAATCAGACAAATCGAAACTGCTGCTAGACGACTTTTGGGTCTGTATCAGAAAACCCTTTATTTATTTTATTTTATTTATTTATTTTTTGATAAATTGAGTGGAATTTTTCCGATGTAAGAAATTCAAAGCTCCATTTTTTATTTTATTTTTTGTTTTTTTGTGGTGGGTGGCCTTGGCCGGTGAGAGAAAAATTATTGAGGAAAGTTCTAAATTTGATAAATATAATTGTAAATATGTCAAGTTAAGATATTACCACATATGATTTAATGATTTGTAAGTTGTTTGGATTCATGACTACGAGGCATTATATGAGCCCATTTTGAAATGGATCTTTTTACCTACCCCATATACATTAACAAAGTGGAATGAGAATTAACTTGTTGATATGAGGTCTAGATTCATCATGTACATTGAGTCTAAATTAACATAAGCAATTCAATCGTATAAGATAAACCGCAATCAAAAGTGTTTGAGAGTTATTCTCTCAAAGATTTTCTTGCGCTAAAGTCAATGTTAGTTCAATATAGAAAAACAAAGAGAATATGGGGAGCATTTCTTGCCTTATGATTGCATACCTAGTTTTTTGCTACCTATGAGTTAGATCAATAACGATTGATGTTGCGAGATTTGGACCATAAACTAATGATCAAATGGATAGCTTGGATACCTTGCTTCGAATAAGGTTTGTCAAATTGGCCCAACTGGCAAAAATAGTCATAAAATCTTGCTCTGGCCTGAAGACTGAACCAATTCACATATTTAGGATCCATAATATGTAGTTCAATATCAATTCATGTGCTCTATTTTGTTTATATTTGTAAAATTTTGTGTTGTTCTTCACGTTCAAATAATGAAAAGATCTTACTAATGGGGAAACATGCAAAGAAAAAAAATGTGCTCCACACCATTTTGTCAATACTAATCAACTAAAGGGAAAAACGCATAAAATGAAAATGCCATATTTTTCAAATGTTCTTGCTTGGCAACATTTTGCATATTCCATATTTATTGGCATGTAAGAAAATACATGTAGTTTTTGGCAGCCAGTACTTTGAGATAAATATTTTTGAAAATGCACATTTGAACATTGTTTCACGACATGTGTAGAAAAATGAAAAAGTAAAATATCTTTGTAATATACATATCTATAATTTTTTTTAATAAATTAATATAACGATTCAAACATATATAACTATGATAGGGGGTTTAAGAAGGTAAAATATTTATTTTGAGTATATTGCAACGAAATAAAAATATAATTCTCCAATATTTAGTTGCAAAATATATTTCCATCCCTCAACAAAAACATAAGTCAAAAAATAACACCAAATATATTGTGGTAATAACCTTAATTTGTTTTCCAATTAATTATATGGAATGACAATCTTCCAAATATTTATTACCCTATAAAAGGGCTTATAATATATGTTTGCTCTTATACAGATGTATATACTATATTAATATTAATGAATCCTCTCATTTAATTTCAATCATATTTATAAGGGTATTAAAATCCTAAAGTAAAATAACCATTACATCCCTAGATATAAATAAAAAATAAAAAATAAAAAACATGAGACTTCACAAAACTCTAATGTTTCCATTTTAATAAGATAATACAATTATTACTTCAAATCATTATTCCTAAATTTACTCATTTTTTTCTTTTATTTTCTAGATTAAGATTCCACTTGCATGTAATTATGCGATTATTACCAAGAAAATTAAAATAAGTCGCTTTCTCTAAACCACCTAATCACATGTTAAATTTTTATCCAATGGATTGAAGAGTAAGAAAAGCACAAAAAAAAAAAAAGAGTAAAATATATTTCTAGAAATAGAGAACAAACATAATTGGAGGACATTGAGGATTAAGCCCGCAAATTAAAAAGAGGATTAGGAGTGGGACAAAGACATTAAAGAATTAATTATTATTGTTTGACTTTATAAAGCCTTAATAAACACATGCTTGACAGCTCTTTTTAACTTTAAAACTTGTTTCCCAAACACTGCTCATTTGTTGAAACTTGAAAAGTTGCAAACTTAGAAAAACTTCTTTTTGTAAAACTAATTATGTTGTCTATTTATTACTATAATAAAATATAACATATAATATAACTTAGGTTGTCATACTCTAACTCTAGACAGTGGTCAAGGATTTGACCATGGTTAAGTCTATAGAAGTGAATTTATAGGTTTTGTTGCTAAGGCTATCGTTGGATTCATTTCATTTTTTATTTTGTGAGAAACGCTTTTTTTTTAAAAAAAAAGAAAAGAAAAGAAAAGAAAAGAAATATGTGAAAATGATGGTGGGAGTTGCTAAATTTGACCATATGAGTATATCAAATGTGTAAATGACAAAGAAGAATTTCAGGTTTTGCAGGTTGAAACATTATTTTTCCACAAACATTAATTTTACTTTATGAAAATAGGATAATAAATATGGTGTAGGCGTTGAATTTTAAAGAATCATTAAAATTAACATATTATCTTAATTAAAATGTGAAAATATATTATGAAAATAAAATCATATATAATTGATGTTCTATTTAAAATATAAGATACATTACAGGACTTATGATAATTTTGATCTTTACTTTCTTATTTATGCACGGCGATAGGTACACTTGTGGATGTAATGACTATAAAATTGTCACATTTATTAATTTTGTTATGAAATTTGAGAAATAAATTATCAACTATTATTAGAACTGTCAATAGGATAGGTTTCGGGTGGATAGTAACATCCTCGGGTTTGCATTTGTTTTCTAAAATTGCTATTGCACCACATCCATCTAGGCAATGGATTTAGATTTGTTGTTGGTATGGGTATGACCGACATCCTTATTCACTTCTGCTAAATATATTTTTTTTAATGCCTAATTTTTCACTGGATAAGTTGTAGTCCAATTGGTTATGTGAGATTTTATAAGTACAAAATTACGAATTCGATTAAATAAGTGTGATTCTTTATTCTATTAAATAATAACCTTATCTCACTTGTTGCTACACAGCAGCCAGTTATAAGAAATTATTATTATTATTATTTTGGGTAGTTTGTTTTTTTTTTTAATTTTTATTTCGAATGTTATAAAAATGCCTAATTTTTCAAGAAATAATATTTTAATTTTTTATTCCCCTTCCAATTCTTGAAAAGATACAAGTGTGAAGACCCAAATGGCAAATACCGAAGACTTCCCCCATTCATACACACGGTCGTCAATTGCCCTTTCTCTCTCCCCCATAAAAACTCTCTCTAGATTTCTACACCGCCGACTCGCAGGGCGGCAAAAGCCATTCTTCTCGCCGGCGATATTAACCGGACTAGATTTCCTGAAAGCCCACCAAGAACCTCTCGATTTCCACATCTAATGCAACACTCGAACACCATCCAGATAATCATAGCCAGATTTCAGCCCCATTTCCTGAACCTTAGAAATTTCAGTCAAACCTCAAACCTTCCTGTTTTCTCCATTTTCACCGGCGACCCATTTCCGTAGCCTTAAAAATTTAAACTCCTTTCATGTTCTCCAGTTGAACATCCTTAGTTTTTACCTGTTCTTTTGATGTCCTTTTAGGGGTGTGGTAAGAAATTGGTAGTTGGGTGCCAAGTATGCAGGACTGACCAGTACATATCCAGTAAAAAGAAAGCTTCATGAGTTAAAAAGAAATTTTTACAGAGCTCAAATTTTGTTTAATATAAATGGCCCACTAAGATATTTCTCTTTATAGCAACACCAAAGTGGAAAAATTCTGCTGATTTATAGAAGTCTTCCACCATGAATGATTCTACAGTTTCCGGTGATTCCTCTTCAGGTAATCAAACAGCTCCTCCAAAGCCAACTGCCAAGAAGAAGAGAAATCTGCCCGGAATGCCAGGTAAAAGTTAAAAAAAAAAATCAATAATTGCGATTATTATTTAAAGAAACAGCTAAAAAGGATGAAACTTTAATTCTTTTGCTGTATCAGATCCTGATGCGGAGGTGATTGTTTTATCACCGAAGACTTTATTGGCAACAAACAGATTTGTGTGTGAAATCTGCAATAAAGGTTTTCAAAGGGACCAGAATTTACAGCTTCATCGGAGGGGTCATAATTTGCCATGGAAACTCAGGCAGAGGTCGAGTAAAGATGTCAAGAAAAGGGTTTATGTTTGCCCTGAACCAAGCTGCGTTCATCACGATCCTTCCCGGGCCTTGGGCGATTTGACGGGGATCAAGAAGCATTTCTGCAGAAAACACGGCGAGAAAAAGTGGAAGTGCGACAAGTGTTCGAAGAAATACGCAGTTCAATCTGATTGGAAAGCGCATTCGAAGATTTGTGGAACTAGAGAGTACAAATGTGACTGTGGAACTCTGTTTTCGAGGTTCCAAGATTTTAATCTTTAATGGTAGATACTTTGACCATTTTAATCGATATCATTTGTTTATTTATTTTCTGATTTGATTGATTTGCAGAAGGGATAGTTTTATTACACACAGAGCATTTTGTGATGCATTAGCAGAGGAAAGTGCTAAAACACAGACTCTTGTTGCCCCTCCTAGTTCTGAGGAGGATAAAAATGCTGAAGCTGCTGAACCATCCCCACCGCAGTCACCGCCGCAGGAGGCGGCGGCGGCGACGGAAGCACCAGCACCACCTCCGCCGCAGACTGCACCAGCACCAGCTCCTCCTTCAACCGCGGTGGTGTCTGCTGTTCAGACTACAGGTACTTTGACTAGACCTTGGATTTTAGCAGTTTGAGATTTGGGTTTTGTCTGATTTCTGCGGGTTCGACTAAAAACAAAAGCTATTTGTTGTTTGTCCATCTTTAATCTTGGACTTTAGTTGTTTTTTGTCAGCTACCGTTGTTTGTTTTTATCTGAAATATAGTTATAGAATAGCTGATCTGGGATTTGGATGTGCAGAGGTATATATTAAAGGAAGAAAAATATATATATGATACAGTAGCTATCTTTATGGTAAAGCAAGAAGCATTAAGATCCAAAAGCTAAAAGGAAGAGAGTTGGATCAAGAAAGGGGACTATTATTGGTCTGCTTTTCACTTCCAACAAAGCTCTTTAACAAGAAAAATGCTTTAGATTTCCTTTGTTTCTCTAGTTCTTTACTAAATCCGTCTTTCCCCTTTCTTTTCTTGGTATTGTATATCCAGATTTGCTCGAAAGTACTAGCACGAATCCCACTACGACACAGGTTATGGACGAGACGCCGTCTGTTACAAACTTGACAACAAGCTGCAGCAGCAGCAGTTCTAGTAGCAATGGGAGCTCGAGCAGCAACGTGTTTGCTAGCCTGTTTGCTTCTTCTACATCTTCTGGAAGCCTCCATTCTCAAACTACTGGATTCACGGACTGGTTCAGAGCCATAGCTCGTCCTGACTGCACACCTGATGTCCCACCGTCATCGTCTTCTGAACCCGTATCTCTCGGCCTTGCAATGAATCAAGGGTCGTCGATATTCGGAACAGCTGGACAAGAGCGTCGGCAGTATGCTCCAGCCCCACAGCCGGCTATGTCAGCAACAGCATTGCTACAAAAGGCAGCTCAAATTGGTGCTGCTTCCTCAAACGCATCACTTCTAAGGGGCCTCGGCATCATTTCTTCTTCCTCGTCCCCTAATGGCCCTCAAGAATGGAGTGGACAGCAACTTGAGCCCAACGGGTCGTCACTAGCTGCAGGTCTTGGTCTCGGACTGGCCTGTGATGGTGGGTCAGGTTTGAAAGAATTAATGTTGGGAACTCCTTCGGTATTTGGCCCGAAGCACACTACTCTTGACCTGCTCGGGTTGGGGATGGCAGCTAGTGGCGGCTCAACTGGTGGGCTATCGGCTCTGATGACATCAATCAATGGCGGCCTAGACGTTGCAGGAGCCGCACCACCATTTGGCACCGGAGAATACGGTGCCAAAGACATCGGAAGACGCTCGTGATTCGATACGAGCCCTTCATCTTAGAAAGATAATCCGGTTTGTTTTTTCCTTCTAAAATATTCAGTAACTTAAAATTTTATTATATTCCCTTCTTGTTATATATGAAATACTTGGTTAGGACTCATTGATCTTGGAAATAGTCAAATTCTCATTAAGTATTTTGATTGTTTATTTGGAGACTGGATCAAGATCTACTGTATAAAAGAAAATTGCTCTTATTTATGTTCATTCAATAATAGAATAAGAATACAAGATGATTTACTCAAATGTCACATTCTATATTTATGGTCATCCAGTTAGGTTGTAATCTAATGTTGATTGAGACAAATGAATAAAGTTTTGGTGAACATTTATGTTATTGAAATAGTTAGTGTGTGTGTGTGTGTTCACCCTGTGGAATGAGTCAAATTTCCACCATGGAGGGTTCATTTTTCTTGTGATTATTGCATTATTTATACTGTTTTTGAAGTGACCTTTTGGCTTTTAGTCTTGTCAATGGAGCTGTAATTGGCTGGCTTTTGTCCAGTGGATTTGCTTTCTTCTTGCCAGTAATAGGGGTGTTGCAGTGTACCATTTGATCTTGCATTAAAAGGGTGTTTGACTAAGCATATTTAAAATCTCTTAAGAGCTCTTCTTTTTCTATAAGATGTTCTGTGTCTTTTTTTTTTTTTTTTTTGTTTATACGATGTTCAATCATGAAATTAAGTTGTTTTAAGTATTTTGAACAGAATAAGATATTCCAGTTTATAAGATGTTAATAGTGATTATTCTGTAATTAATGATTAAAATCAAAAGAACATATGATCTTAAAAATAAATTAGAAATATCTTTTTTTTTTTGTAATGAACTTATAAAATCCTTTTTTATTTTTTGCCTTTTTTCCTTTTTTAAGATGAACTTATAAAATTCTAACATGCATCTTATTATGGAAGTTTGTAATTCTTTTTCTTTTTTCTTTTTTCCTATAAATTATCAAATACTTCCTAACATAATATGTTATAAGATGCTTTGAAAAGCTTATAAGTTCATTCAAACTCTCTTTTGAATTTTTTGCAATAACTTGAAAAACAATTTTTTAACTTTTAACTATTTTTGAATGTTTGGAAGCAGTGCTTCTATTTTAATTTCTTAAAGTTAAGTTGATAAAAATAAAGAAGAAAAACTAAATGTTAAAATAACACTTCATTATAAAAAAGGCAAATGTTTTGTACTTTTGATTATTATTTTTAAATATTTTCAAATTTCATTTAACTTTTTCTTTTTATGACTTTTCATTTAAAAAGTTCTACTCTATTTAAATGAAAATACAATTTACTTCTAAACTAAAGTAAGATATATATATATATATATATATGCACAACTTTAAGCCATGCAAAAGACTCAATCTATAACAAGAAAAATCTAAATTTTATATCCCAATCAACACTTTTCATGCATCAAAAGTTTAGTAAAAGTTCCTAAAAATTAACATGTTGACCCCAATATTACTTACTGCACTATAGAAACACCCATATTTTACACTTCAATCAATATCTTTCACACATTAAAAGTAATGTAGAAGTACCTAAAGTTAAGGCATTGACCCAAGATGTGGTTGTGAATTAAATAAGTCAATAATTGAAGTCCTAATTTGAGATAAAAAAATAGTGGCTATGGTGTGAGAAAATGACTTTTGTTATCAAATCAAACTAGTATTAAAAAGATAGTGTAAAAGAGTTGGTAAGGCCGGCAATCATTAAATTTTAAAATAATAATGTGTAGTTATAGAAAAGATGTCATTTGGGCCAATTTTTCAAGAATCTTATGCATTTTTTTACTATATTTTTATTTCTTTTTATGCACTTATTTTGTTATTTGGTCTCTTGATAGGGTTTGTGATTGGAATAGTGTGATCTCTAATTAAAACCAATTATTTTTAAGGGATAATTTTTTCAGCATTATTTGAAGTTTGGATAACTATTATTACACCCTAATTATTGGTGAGATATTACCATCGAAAATCTAATATATATTAACTGACATATTACATAAATAGATCTCCTGTTCAGGAGGTTTACTCCATTAGCTGAATTATCGATAGAGGATGTAGTAATTATCCAAATCACGGGAATATTTTGATAATTATATCAAATCTTAAGAGATGCTAAGGTAATTTATCTCTATTTTCACTTCGTCTCTTAAATTGGCAAACAAATACAATAAACAATTGTCTATCAATCAAAAAACACTTCTCAAAAGTCTCAAACTCTCTAATGTTTATCCTATGTTTGAATGACGAATCTTAATGACACAAATATAATGTGTTTTTGTTACACAGTTCAAATTTCTTTTCTGTTTTCTTCACAGAATTTTTTTATCTAAATATAACACTAAATTAAATTCAGGGAAGAATTTTCTAATTATTTCATCATGATAAATCCCACCAACTAATATATATATATATATAAACCCATAGATATTTGTGTGACCTTATGCCCCCCTTTCTCCCATCTATCCCATGCATAACACATTTTCACATGCCAATTTGGACTCTGCAGCTCTGAAGGCCGCCACTGCTTCATTATGGAGCATATAATTGTCGCTATTTTCATTTTTTTTTTCAATTATAAATGCATCCATGTTAGGTAAGAAGAATAATCCATAATTCGACTGGAGCACCAACTGTCTTAATTCTTGTCATTATATTTATATTTTACATTAATGAAATATATCTCAAATTCAACTCGTGTAATTTTCCTTTTCCTAATGGCCCAAACCAAATTCCTATCATTAAATTTATATGGGCCCGTGTCACAATAATTTCGTATGACAAATGAGCTAAGCATTTACTTCAATATGGGCCACAAATTCATTAAATTTAAATAAATAATTCAATTCTGTTAGTGAGACCTGTATTCAAGTTATAAGATGGAGGTCGTATAATTCTAAAGGTCATCCTTCCGGTTTCTACCAGTGTGTGGATTATTTTACTATTGTATGATAAACTGTTAAAACTTTTTTTTATTATTATATTGCTTTTTAATTGTTATTAATATATTGTATGAATATTAAATCGTTTCTCTTTTAATAAAAATAAATAATTTAAATTTAACTCGACTCGCATTAATATAAGCTCAAGCTGAAATGTGAATAGATCAAATAAGTGGACACAAAGTTGGTTGACCCAATTGGTTAGGACAGACTGAATCATATCGTGGGAAAATCCTGCGAAGCCCAACAACAAAGAGGCTTTTGTATTTTTCTCCCACTTGTCTTCTGGGTTTTCTGGTGAGCGACGCATTCGAAACTAAGATCCAAACAAAAAACAGTCTAAATTTTCCCAGCTCCTCTCGATTTATTCATTTTTTTCTTGTACTTTTATGCGTTTTCTTTCCATGAAATATTATCATTTCGGTAAAATATTTGTTTTTAAGTAGTAGTGATAAGGAGGTTATATATCTCATCTCTCCTCTCGACCCGCCATTTCAGGTACCATCTTCTTGTTTTTAACAATTTCACTCAAGATTAAGTTAGCATATTTGTTTGTTTGATTAATTTTATTTTTTATTTTTGGTTATTTTTCGCCTTAATTTTCGATTTCTTGTCTTATACTGTTATTTACTTGTTTTCCTCGTAGATATTGCAATCAAATATACATTTTTGTGTTGAAGTAGTTTGACAAGATGCCGATTTGGCTATTGTTTCAGGTCGCAGAGCTGAATCCTAGATGGAAACCGGGAAAATTTTGTGATTTTGTTCAGTTTTTGTATATGGGCTTTCCTCATGAAAACCTTAAATTGAGTTCGTGGGGATAAAAATGCCATATGGGTTGCTTTCTAATATGAATGTTGCTTTTAAGTTCAGTTTCCCTAGGGCTGTAACAGTTAAGCAATCTCAACCCCTCCATTTAATTGAAACCCTTTTCTCTAGAAAAATTATGGCAGCTTCTGGTTCCATATTTGCCTCTGGAGATCTTATGGTTGATACTTTAGTGTCTGGTTGTGGTAATTTATCGGGTTTTGTGAAGCCCGGCGGCGTTTTTTTTGGTGATAGGAGTAATAGGATATGTCGAAAAGCTAGGGTGAGCATGAGAAGTGGAGAGACTGGAGGATGCCTTGTTTTTGATTTTGAGCGGCGGTGTAATAACTTAAGTCGTCCTTTCTCCAAAGGGATAAATAAAGGCCGGGGTTTCTCATCTTCGTGTTACCCTGATGGTGTTGCGCCTGAGGTGTCCACCGATGGATCTTTGAGCGTCGAACCTCTTTCAAGTCTTGCACTTTCGCCCGAGCAGTATGTCTTCTAGTTTCTTGGTTTCGTATTTGTTTGCTAGTGATTTGATTTGAAAAGTTTGTTGATGAAATTTTTATATGCTTTTTGCTGAAATATTTGAACCCAAATTGGTGTCATTGGCATGAGAATGAGTTAGGAGTTTTGTGAATTACATTTATACCTAAATTCCGGTTCAAATCTTAGGTGGCAATTGCAATAGACTATACAAATACATAATCACATACTTTAGTTGATAGTTGGAAAAAATAGATTATAATGAAAGGTATTTGATGTTTGGAAATTATCAAATAATTTACTGTAAGCTGTCAAAAAGTAGTGGGTGTTAGGAACTTTAATTACATACTTTTATTAGGAATAATTTACAATATCTCATAAGCAATTTTTTTACAGTAGAAGCAGAGTTTTCAAACAATTAAAAAGAGCTGTTAGTAGTTCATAATTAGATAAGTGCTTTTTACAATTAGTTGCAATGACCACCTGAACATACTACTTATTATCTAAATTATTTAACTATGTTTTGGAACCTCCGGTGATGTTGTAATCCAAACGTGAAGTTTGATTAATAAATGTACAAAGAAATCTCTCGTCTTCATGTAAGTTGAGTTATCTAGCTGTTATGACTGAGCGCTTAACACTAAGGTAAGCTTATGGAAATGTTACATAGGAGCTTAGAATCGCCATGTGGTTTATATGATTGACAGAAACTATATTACTGTTGGTTTATCTACTCGAAACATATTTAATATTTCTATCTATGAATTACATCATGCTAAATAAATTGATAAAGTTCCATGTTCTTTCCAGAACGAGTCCAAGCCGTAGTATTTTGAAGCTACTTTCCGGAGCATGTTATCTGCCCCATCCGGCTAAAGAAGAAACGGGAGGAGAAGATGCTCATTTTATATGTGCAAACGAGCAAGTAATTGGCGTTGCTGATGGTGTTGGTGGTTGGTCCGAGGTTGGTGTTAATGCAGGGTTATATGCCCGTGAACTCATGTCTAATTCAGTTAAAGCAATTAGAAATTTGCGAAATGGTGATATTAACCCCTTACGGGTGTTGGAGAAAGCGCATGCAGCAACGAAGGCCCGGGGTTCCTCAACAGCCTGCATCATTGCCCTAACAGACAAGGTTTGGTTTCGTCCATAATTATGGGTAGAGTTTCTCAAAACTTGTCCATATCGTAATCGTTAAAATTTTTACCTGTCCTTGGGCCCTCTTTATCGCTACATATTTTTGGAGAATAATTTGATAATTCATGTGTGGAAACATTCCCCGCTAAGAAGAGAGTAGCGTTATGCATCTTAAACATTATTAATTTGTAAGAAACCTCAATATCTCCTTATACTTTTGGAATCAAGCCAGCCGCATAAATGACTAATGCGAGGAATCTTATCTTGTTGAGATCTTTTTTCTAGCTCCTCCAAAATCTACTGGTAAACAAATCGATAAGAAATTGGTCTCAACAGAATTTCCTTGATTTGAACAGGAACTTCATGCTATTAATCTGGGAGATAGCGGGTTTATCGTTATCAGAGAAGGGTCCACAATATTTGAATCGCCAGCACAACAATACAGTTTCAATTACACTTACCAACTTGAATGCGGCACTAGGGCCAACCGACCTGGTGATGGACAGGTCTGTTCTAAGGCAACCTTAATCAGGGTGGCTATCCTAAGAATACTACATTGTTCTTACAACCCATTGTAAAACTTTGTATACTCGAGTGGAAAACGTTTGACAGTGATACAATACTTACAGGTTTTCAGGATTTCAGTTGTACCTGGAGACGTAATCGTTGCAGGAACTGATGGGTTGTTCGACAACTTATACAGTAAAGAAATCGCCAACATTGTAGCTAATGCAACGAAAGTAGGTCTCAGCCCTGATACTACAGCCCAGAGGATTGCTTCTTTTGCACGCTTACGGGCTACAGATGGGAAATGTCAGACGCCATTTTCAACTGCAGCTCAAAAAGCTGGAATTCCTTACTACGGTGGTAAACTTGATGACCTTACGGTCGTTGTCTCTTATGTTTCTACTCCACCAAATGTCTGAAAACTTTTGCTGGCCCTTTTAATTCTTTGTTTGCTTAACATTTTGGTCCTTTTTCTAATCTCTTAGCTCCCATTTTCGTTGTATTTTGTCTCTTATAAGACGTTTGAGATGTAATATCGGATAATTTTTGTTATCAAGTTTACTTATTGGATTGGGAAATTGTTCAAAGCCAAATATGAGTTGAAATAGAAAACAGGTTGCATAGAACAGAATTACAGCTTGTAATAGACTGCACTGCAATAACACAGAAAGAAAAGAAAGGGAACAACGTTTTATTGAAATTATTAACATCCCTTGATTTCAAGCCAGATACAAAACTATCAGCAAGAAGGCAGAAAGATTTGAAGGTAAAGATCCCAAAGGGAACAGCAGTTTGTTCAGACTATGAACATCCATGATTTCAAACCAGATACAAAACTCAGATTAACAAGGAGCAGAAAAATTAAAGGGCTAGTCTTTTCGAAACCAGTAACCATCCTTCTTCTTCTGCTTCTTCGTCACCTCCACCTTCTTCCTCTTCTTGTTGTCGTCTTTGTCTTTCTCTCTCTTGTT
>JACFYI010003072.1:1795436-1806785 GCA_014898755.1 Handroanthus guayacan | reverse complement strand
TCTCCTGGCCTCTTCCTCTTCCCTCTTTCTTGCTTCTTCCTCCTCTCTCCTCCTTTCTTCCTCCCTCTGCCTCGCCTCCTCCTCTTCCTGCTGTCTCTCTTCTTCTCGTTCCCTCTCTATCTCCTCCTCCATTATCCTCAACTCCTCCTCAGCACACGATGTACAACCCAGTATCACCGAGTCATGTTGTGCACCCAGAAGCTCATCCAGCGTTGTATTTGTAGCATTAAACGACATCGCCAGAACATCCTTCTTTAAGGTTCTAAGCACTGAAGCTTGCCCTGCTAGAAACTGAGGACGATTCTTCTTAATTGATGTACTAAATCCCATGAAAACGAACGTCTCATTGTTGAAAGCCATTTGAGCCATTGGATGAAACCTGGGCACAAGAAATACATCGCCTTCCTTGACCTCAAACCTCATGTTTTTGCATGTTGTTTCATTTGAGATGCTCGAACACACTGTCCTAACCATTCCACGCCCTTGTAAAACTACTGCTATTTCAGTCGCCCTCGGGTTCCAATGGGGCCCCATCATCGATCCCTGCACATAAACATTAATGACTTTTATCTGCATTATTATGCATCTGCATGTATATACTTACGTTATCTTCGTTGCTAACACTTACAATTGTTAAGTTCACCATGAATACACCAAAATTGGTCCCCTTCAATGCAGACAACTTCTTCCTCGTTACCGTTGTGCTCCACCCGTTGCAGTTCTCAAAATCTTTATCCTCTTTGAAAAGGTTGTACGATTTTGCGCCTGTCCTTTTCTTGTTCTTGTTCAATTCAAATATGTCGTAACTTCTGCTTCTGAGAAGGTTTCTTACGAATTGAGTCTCCATCTCCCACGCCTTTCTCTTGGTTTCTTGGACAGCATGTATGATTGCCGGAGGCCTTGTTCCGCCCAATAGCTCATCTATCACTTCCTCGGATACCTTAAAAATCATAGTACACATCCCCAATCATGTAAAAGATGTTATAACATATGCCATAAACGAACCTACAGTACAGATGGATACCTTAAAAGCCGCTTGCAGAACTTTCCTGTCAAAGCCAAGAACCATTTCGCGGATACTAGAATATGGTCCAGTTGTTGGTCCCTACATGAACCACAAAGTCTATGTTAGTCAACAAATCATGAGCACAACTGCACAGGGAAATATATAGCATCTAAAACGGTTGTACCTCTAGTCCATATTTCGAATTGGCAAAGATGGCATAAATCCTAAGCTTTTGTCGCTCCGTTCCAGCTGTTTCCAGATTGCTCTGTATGAAGAAAACAGATCCCTGTTGCAGCGCATAAACGTCTCCTCGCAGTAATTCTGTACTCTCAAGATCATCTTCTTCTGTCCAACTTAACTTGCCGCTCCCTGACAGATAAATATGAACCCGGAAAAGTGTCATTCATAGCTCAAAAATGGTATTCACGTTCCTAGTAATTCACATGATAACATACTAATAAGCATTTTTCACTTGAATTTTGGGACGCTTTTAAGGATGCATCACCCATTTTTGAATCCTCTTGCAGCTGACAAATTTGCAGTGGATTCTCACTGACTGCATGTGGCTTTTCTACTGTGTATGAGAACTTGAAGCATTTTTCCTATGCTAATAAAATTTATGTAGATGATCTTTGCTGACTTCTTGATTGAATATAATCACTTTTCTCGAAACACACATGTATAATCACGATTTTAGAAATAATTACCTGTATGGACATAGAAAACCATGTCTGCATGCAGAACCACGGGAAGAAACAGAGAATTCGGCTCCAAGGTGAAGAAGTGAAGAAGATAACTAGAGCCGTTGACATTATCACTAACCCGAACGGCTGAGATCTCTCCATACTCAGCGGAAGCCAAGGTGGTCCTCTGCTCCCGCTTCGCCAGATTCCCCGAATGCCAAACAGCTTCCTCTGCTTTGATTGTTGCCAATATTGTCAAACACAGACAGAACACTAAAAAGAAGCTTTTCTTGAACATCTTAATTATGTTGTCCATATGCTTGCTTAGATCTGTAGTAAATGATCACACAGAGAGAGGTGAAAACACACACAGTGAGATTGATCTTTATCTTAGGACTGAGGAGGGAACAGGTTTTGTTTGGATTTTGAAGAAGAGGGCTTCGTGGCTTTTGCATGGACACGTGCAAGTGAGGAGGTGCTACGTGTGGATGTCTGGCAATAGTTTCATGCATGAGGGGACAAGGTGTTTTGTAATTGGGCTGGTAAATTGTGTGAAATGGGCCTCTATTGGGTTCGATGGGTCTTGTATTGGGCCTCAGTTGGGTCCCATGGGTCTTCTATTGGCCTTCATTGGGCCCTTGCCCCTTGCTAGTTTTCGTTTGGGCCTAGGATTTATGTTTGGGGAGTTGGGGCGAGCATCTGAAGTTGTTTGGTGTGTGTTAGATGTAAGGCCCATGAAGAAAGAGGCCAATTTCTAATACTTATCGTGCGATTTGCCTGTACAGTAGATTATCATGAGTTGAGAATGAAATGATACTTGAATTTGTTTTAGAAGAAAAATAAACTTTATTTTTTGTGTGAACAGTAGTTTCTTGTCAAGCATTTATATCATCAGATGCAATTTTTACAATAGTATAATGATTGAAAAGTACATTTTTATATTTAAAAAATGATAATTGAATGATACATGCACATATGTATCATAATTTCACTTGATTTAGTAATTTAAAATGATTACATTTTTTTTTCACCTGAATAGAATGTTTAGAAGAAATATTTAATTTATTTTTTACATTTTGAAAAACAATACCCCATCACCTTAGCTTTTTGTGGTGTGTACTTTTTGGGAAAGCTATTATGTACTTGAAAATTTCAAACTATAATAGAAAGATGCCACCAAAATGAAATAAATGCCCTCAATCTCAGCGGAAAAAATTGAATAGAAGATGATACATGTATTGAAACAGATTATGATTTGAACGGACAAATTTTAGACCTTTCCAATTTCTTTCCCTCATCTTTCTTGGCTTTCCATTAGGTAGGAGAAAAAAGAAGAAAAGGAAAGAAAAGAAAAGATATGGTTCATAAACAACACCCTTTCTTCAACACTTTCCCCCTTTTCTTTTCTTTCCATAGTAAAGAAAAAAGAGTTAATTCCCACCTCCACATGTGAAAATTGAAGAGAATCAACTATTAAATCAATCATAGTGGTCACAATGAAAAATTCCATGAATCAAAGGGTATTTTGGTAGCAAAATCAATTATATCCAAAGGGATCATCTCGTTATACAAATTATTACAAGGACCACTAACTTTTCATGCATGTTCATATGATCACTTGTTTGTGCAATATAGATATATAGAAGAAGATACTCTATTAATATATCACCTCCATTGTTTTTAGAGCCCTTAGAAACTATACATTTTGCCTTTGCTTTTGGAAGTTGGCAGATATGGATGTGACAAATCTTTTTATGATTGATATTAATCAGAATCTCCAAATCCTACCCCCAACCTTTCTTTCTCTTTTGTGTGTTACAAGCTACTCTTTTCTTTTATTTTTTTCTCTTTTTTTATTATTTTTTTATTCCATGTGTTTCCCGCGTATTTGGAAACTTAACTCCTAAGTATTTAGATATTTGTTTTTTAATTGGGTAAAAAAAATTTAGGTATACGATGTTGTTGAATTATTGTCAAGTTATGTCAGTGTTATATAAGTGATGTGAGAGAAAATGAGGTTGTTAATGTTTTGGGTCAATTTTGAATTGGTGGGCACCATTAATCTAGTAGGAGAGAGCTTGATCTTACTTGTTTTAAGAAATGGCGCGTACGACTTGGTTATACAATTGATAGTGGTGTTTATTGAAATGACTTAAAAACTGTAACTATCTATACTTAAGATAGTTTAAGAAATAAATCAAGAAAAAAATCGAGGAATAAGCTTACTCGTTGTGACTTTGCTTAGAATAATAATTGCATGCCTTGTGGCTTCACAACAAGGAATTACTCATAGTGGTGTAAATATACTATGTAAGAGTTATACACAAACACTATTATGATCCTTCTATCAACAACTATTAAGCAAGTCCACTAATTGAGTCAAGTTCAGATTGCGTTCGGTTAAGATAGAAGATAAATATTATCCTAGTCTAAAACTATTTTCTAATAATTGAAATATTTTTAAAATGTAAGAGCAGTTTCAAATTTATTATCTTAATCATTGAATTTATGAAGCAAGAATAGTGTATACAATAATTGTGCTACTATAGATTGATATAGACTTGAATTTGAGCTTGATTCGACCATAAAGGCTAGTTTTTTACACGAATATATTTCTAAATTAAAGTTTCATTCTATCTATACTATATATAAAGCAAGAGGGCCAAAGATAGTTCTTTTTTTTTTTTTTTTGTCGTGCTGTACAAAAATGATCCTATTACAAATAATAATGACAAAGTAGTTATAGATAATAATAACAAAATATTTTTCTTTAATTTTTATTTTTTTATATTTATTTTTTATTTCATTCATTTCCTCAATTATAATTTTTTTTCTTTTCAACTTTAGGATCTTCAAATGTGTACTCTTTCGATCTTGTTATTCTAGTTAATAAATTCAAGTAAAATTTTTTTAATAATTATGCAATTTTTTCATTATTAAAAATAAATAAATATTTTTAACTATGCAATAAAATAAGGCTCACACATCAAGCGTACCACACTTTCTAGTTTTAATTAAGAGCATGGCCTAAGCTCATAACTTCATTATATCAAGCTACTACTAATATCAAGTGGTTAAATAGTATATTCATATGGCTAATAAATTGTTTAGTACATTGTCTTTACTATTTTTTAACTTATATATATATATATATAAATACCCCTCCTTGAAGTGCTTTCCTATATAAAATTGTAATTTTAAGGATATTACTGAAATTTCATTATCCCATATGAATATATCCTAAGATGAGGAAATATGAATAGTAGAAGAAATAGTATGAGATGTACCCTTATTGCAAGCCGGCCTAATAATAATAATAATGAGATGCCAAAAAAGCTACAATGAGTTACAAAATAATCTTATACACCTTAATTTGTAAGTCTCCAATTACGCTACTAGTTAATCTTGTGGACATTAAGAAATTAATCCATAAAATCAAGAGTCTCCAATTTGGCTAATTTATTTTGTTAATTAAATGGATATATATATATATAGCCCTAAAGATTTAATTATATACTATTTTCTTAGTATATTCTAAATTTTTATAGAAGCATATTATTGTCACAGTTGCATTAGAAGAATATTATTGAGGCGGTGTTATTACGTCAGTCATAATTAAAAAGGTTGTTTGATTTTCTGAAATATTCGAAAAGAAAGATGCTTTGAGACACTGCATGTCTGAAAGCAATAACACGTTGTTTTTGGGATGACAACTTTGCTAAAATCGTTATCATGATCATCCCTCAATCTGCCACCCAGCAAGTGTTAACAGTGTTGTCTGTTTATGTACTCTTTTTAAATATCAGAATTACTTCATGTCCGTATTTGTGTGTGACACACGAGCGTCCAATTCTACCTGGTATTATGTTGTCAGAATAATTTATTAAATTTTCTTAAAAATTTCATTTTTTTTTTTAAATAACAACAGACAAACTCAAGACTTTTTCTATATGAACCAATGAGAATTTGTTCAAGTAGTAAAGTGAAGGTCACATAACTTTTTATATTGGGTCTGATTTCTGTCGATAATCTGTGAACTTTAATTTACTGTATGGTATACCCAAAGGATTTTTATCAACCGTATGCTGGTTTAGTAATTTAGTGAATTTTTCTTTAGTTAGTTCATGCATTTGATCTTTAAATATATGTATGTATGTATATATACATATATATTGATTTGTAGCCGCTTTTCTGAAAAGAAAAAAAAAAAAGAAAGACTCTTTTGATATCAAGTAGGGCTAACTTTGTCGGTGAGATAAACACCCTCTTCCCATACTATATGCTACAAATTATAAAATTTTTAATTTTGATATTTAAAATAGTAAATATCCTTTCTCTGATTTACGAAATTTAGTTGAAAGAAGAGGTCAACACCCATGATACAGTACATGAGAATTTAACATTTTGTTAAGTAATCAATAAATATTTTTTTTCCTTATCAATAATATTACAAAAATACTGTACTATAAAGAGTCAAAATTTATTTAATGAAGAAAAAAAACTCAATGAAGTTTTTCACATGTGAAGTTCTTTTAGTTAATACATGAATGTTGAAAAGTTGAGAATAGTACACATACCAATGGCTTTGTTCCTTCCACAATGTAATTAATTAAGATGATCACAAACTTGTGACACATAGATTAAATTTATTTCTGTCTTTTTATCAACTTTTGTCCTTGGCGCACTATATTTAAAAATTTTACCCTAAAAATATTAATTTATTACATTATAATAGTTTCTCTAACAAACGCGTTGCCGTTAGCAAAGAGTAAAATAAGATCACTGCAAATCACATTTGTCGATTTTTTAATTAATCACAAGGTAATGATTAGAGGTTCCAAACCGAAAGACAAGTTAGGCAAAAAATGCCCTAAAACATTAATAGCTAAAGTTTAGATTTGGACATTTAATTGTTCCATAGAAAATATTAGCAACATTATACCACGTGACGATATGAAAATTATCACTATTAATGCATATTTAGTATAAAAATTTCATATTGTTAAGATAATGATTTCAAAAATTTAATCATGATAACTATTGTGATATAATTTTTTAAATGTTAATTAAAAATCTAACAACAATGAAAATGACCGTAGTGACTTGTAATAATATGTTGCTCACTCAATTTTGACTAATACGGATCATTAATTGTCAATACTAATATTTTATACGTTACTTGTATCATTATTAAATTTATAATAATTATTATTGTGGCGAAACAAAAACTATTGTCTAGCAATGTATGTTAGCACTAATACTTTGACATTGCTAAAATTATTATTTAATTTTTGGTGATATACACATGGGAAAACATTAAGGAAAGAAATAATCTTGATTAAGACATGAGTGCAAATATGATTAAGGCATAAGTGCTTGTAATTAATTTGCTTATAATATAAAAAAATCCTTAAATTATTTGAGGCAAAAAAGACCCCAAAAACACCTTTTAGAAGGAGAAGTCTTTTCCACTAAAGCTGCATGTGAAAAACAAAAGCAAAAGGCCCCCAATATAGACTCCCACTTTCCTTGTGGGAAGTAGATGGGCTATTATAATTGCATTATCACCGGCAGCACATATTCTTGATCAAAGTTCACTTGCTTTCATAAGGGCTATGACATTTTCTTACCCACTTTTTAATTTGGTAATTAATTGCATGCTAATCTAGGAGCTTTAAGTTTATATTTGCATGGATTTGAAAACATAGAAAGAAATTGGGGTACTTTGGAAATTGGAGTAAGTGGGATGTAGTGCTTAAGTACTCATAAATGTAGATTCTTGTGTACTTTAAATTTTCACATGAAAATAAAATTATATCATACATACATATATACATATATATAAATCAAATGCAGAATATACTGTTATAATATAATTCCCCTACTTATTCAGTATTACTATTAATATGAGAAAAATATAATTCATGTTGTATGAATAACATATAATCGAAGTTCACAAATACTTCATGACCAATATATTTTTATTTAGGCTGGTTCATATACCTAATCAAATTATTTATCTTAGCCAATTAAAGATGTGGAGATCTCAAATTTGCTTCTCGATCCATGTTACTTCATAGTTACATCCCATTTATACATTTATATATAAATACGATTTATTTTGAGCAAAACTCTATATCTTTTTTAATTTATTTTCAAGTCATAACTAATTCGTTTGTCGAAATGAATTGATATCATATATATTCGTTGATCTCACCCCTATGACTTTAACTCTCATTGTACTTTTAGGAATAAGTTCTATCATCGAAGCAATTAACCTAAATATCATCAATTCAACCTTGGACCATAAAAAGAAATCTTTTCAACTCAAAACATAAAACATTCCTTGTAAGTATTTCAACCTAATCAATTGCCCATAATTCGTGACATGACATTGATTAATATGCATGCGTGCATGTTGCATGCATATGCATGCATAAATATCAATGTATGCATGGAGTCATTGCAGACAAAAAAACAGGCAAGTGGGTCTAATATTGTGGGTTAGCCCATCCCCAATAAGGTGAATTCATGGGTCCCACTAATGTTATGGTTCATTAATTTCTTTTTAGAATATTGTTAGGCTATAGTATTTTGCTTGTGCCAAAAGAGCACTAATTATATATATATATATTTTTCATACAATGGGAAATATTTGTCTTTATAAAAAACTACAAAGTGAAACTTTATCAACATCCACAATTTGACTCCTTTTCCTTTCTTTCTAATTTTCAATGAAATTTAAAATTTCATTCATGTCCGGGATTGTGGGAATCCAACATTGTAGATTAGGCAAACTTAATTAATTTTGTTAGCTGATTTCCCATATATATATATATTGTTTAAAAATTATATTTTTAGTTTTATATGTTGATAAGAATGTTAGTTTATTTTCTTCTTTATTTTGTTCTAATGGTATGATAGTTCAACACTTCCCTTTCTTATTATATTATATTATATATATTTCAATACATTGTTTATGTTTTGTTACTTAATTTTCCTTTTCAACAACCTTTTCTATTCTGTCACGAGATAATAATATGTTTCATGATATGATCTTTCTTTCTTTTTCTTTTTTCTTTTTTATGATATGATCATTCTATGTACACCATTAGAGTTTATAATTAATCTCAACTTTTGAGTTTTGTCCATCTAATTTACATATATTAAGTGTACGTTTGAATACAAGATAATACACTTTTGCATTCGAATTGATATAACACAATATTTCTGAACATTTAACATATGTTTCTTGATGCATCATGAAAGTCTCGTATAACTTTATTAATAATTAGAGTTAATACATTGTATGAGAAAGGTCATAAACAAAAATGGAATGGAAATGTGTAGAGTGAAATGAATTTAGTAAAGCTATCGATAATATTCCACGAATTTTTCAACCTTTAGAAGGGACTTCAAAGATGGCTTAATATGAATAATCTTGAAGAGGATTTCGTCTCGATGATTTGCCAATGCAACTTTACAAGGGAAAAAAAATGTGAGGGAAGTCAAAAGCCAACGGTAGCAAAAGTTAAAAGGCAACAAGCCAACGACTACAAGCTTATGAGCATCAATTAAAGAAAGTTGTAGTGCCACCATAAAAGTCTTGCTTGTAGGCCTTCATTAACAAGCTTCCTAGATGTGCATCAATCAATCATTCAATCTCAACTCAAAACTTTGCATAACAAATACACGTAGAGCTTTCTGGTATGTTATATTGAATTTATCATATTAATACATGACACTGTTAAATTGTCGAAATATATAAATTCGTCTTGAGTTTGACAGCCTTTATTAATATATTTATATATCTAATTAAGTGTCAGGTAATCCTTACTAATTTGTACTTCATAGATTAGAGGGCATTTTATCATTCCATTCTAATTTATCTTAGAGAAGACAATATTAATAGTAAAAGAAATAGTATAGGATGGATCCTTAAGATTTTTACAATGGTTGCAAAATTGCATAATTCGTTCTTGTAAATCTTACCAAACATCCCCACAATGTATAAATATGTATCAATTAATATTATCGTACTACAAGAAGATTTTTAATTTTCTCTTTATATAATAATTTTTTCGTTACTAGTATTATTATTTGATGATGGTTGAATTTGTTTTTAAATATGGAAGACTCAACTTTACAAAATATTTTAAAGAAGAAAGAAAAAGAAAAAAAGACAAAAAAAGACTTCGTTAGATATTGTCCCACCATTATGTGTGGACAGAAGGGAAGAGTAACTTATAAATTGTTTCAAAATTCTCGATTCTTTTAATATGAGATAAATTTGATGTTTATTCTAATGTAAATGATCGATATTTACTGCACCACGCAATGATGCTTGTGGAGTTGCGGTGGAGATGAACATAATTTAACATTACAAATGGGAGTTAAAAGACGTCTAGTGAGTGAGAAACGTAACAACTTATAAATTATCTCAAAACTCTTAATTGTTCCGTATGAAACAAGACCTGATCATATTTTTTCTATAACTTATTATTTCACACATTCTAAATTAATATATATATATATATATATATTATATGAATAAAAAATATCAGATACATGAGTAAGAGCCCCCACCACCCAACCAAGCCCCTTCCCTTCACGCAAAGATAAAAAGCCAACAATCATGCCCCCCACAAAAGCCCCCATCTTCCTAAAATCAACTTCTATTACTCAATTTCAAAGAGGATACTTTGGAAAAGAGAGAGTTCTCTTAATTACTCCTTTTTCCTTTTAACCCTTTCATTCAAGAAATGAAAGTTCCCTTTCCCGCAAACTCCGATCAAAACAACTCCAAACCACTCAATCACACCATCACCACCACCAATTTTCCGGCCACCACCCCGGCATCCGCCGCCTTCCCCTACGAACCCAAATCAGTTCTCGACCTCCGCCGGAGCCCCAGCCCAGTTGCCGATCAAAAGCCTATTACTGATACACTAGCCTGCGACGCCATCGACCCTCTTCACTTAGAAGCCGATCGTATCCTAGTCAACCAACACTTGCTCGACTGGGATTCTTTAATGAAAGAATTCGATTTGCACGACGATTCCAAACCTGTTAACCAACCCAATTTTCATTCCGACAATCGTTTTCATACTCCAACTCTCCCAGAATTCCCACCGGCTGTTACCTCGTTTGATTCGAACCAGTTCTTTCCAGCTGATTTTGGTCTTCTCTCTGATACTATTACACCTCTGAACCACAACCTTTTTGACGGCTTCTCCCCCGACCTGAACAGCGGCGGCGGAAACTGGAACGTGGAATTTGATTACGTCGACGAGTTAATCCGACTCGCTGAGTGCTTCGAGACCAACTCACTGCAACTCGGACACGTAATATTGGCGCGGCTCAATCAACGGCTTAAATCTCCCACCGGAAAACCCCTGCAGAGAGCTGCCTTCTATTTCAAAGAAGCTCTTCAGTCTCTACTTTCCGGCCACGCCCGGCCCGTAAATTCTTCAGATATCGTTCAAACAATCAAAGCCCAGAAAACCTTCTCAACTATCTCGCCTATTCCAATGTTCTCCAGCTTCACGGCTAACCAAGCCGTGCTCGAAGCCTTAGCTGGCTCGATGAATGTCCACGTCGTCGACTTCGACATCGGGTTCGGCGGCCAGTGGGCTTCCTTAATGAAGGAGCTCGCTGATA
>JACFYI010003072.1:1769083-1786272 GCA_014898755.1 Handroanthus guayacan | reverse complement strand
AATAAAGACGGTACATTTTTTGCAATATTTTTAACAATAGAAAGGGTTTCATGCTAATTAGAGAAATTCAAAGGGTTTTATGCCAATTAAGGTGAAAATAGGGAGTAAATTATATTTAACCAGAAGGGTAAATTACATTTGCTAAAGTCGCAATAAAAATATAAAAAATCGCAAAAATAGCCCATGCAATACACACAATAGAGACAGCTCTTTTTTTGCTATATTTTCATGAATACAGGAGGTTTTATGCTAATTAAAAAAACTCAAGAGATTTTGTACCAATTAGAGTAAGTACGGGGGTAAATTGCATTTAACCCTTTCATAAAGTATTAACTTCCATTATAGAATGCTCAACATGAAGTTAAATTATAAATTTGAAAGTTAATAAAATTTAAGAAATACTTATTGGGACAATCTTTATTCCATTTTTCTTTTTTGTTTTTTCAATATTTTTTCCCCTTTGGTGATACTAATGTAACATAAATAGTTACACCATGCATCTAACATGGTCTCATGGAGTGATTTTCTTATGCAAGCTACTACTCCACGAACCAATTTTATACGAAGATAAGTCGCAAAATGTATAAAACTCATGCAAAATATAGTATGTCATCTCGAATGTGCACACTAATGTTATACAAAAATGATAACTTCAGATATAATTCTTCATAAATCACGTAACGTTTAATTCATCTTTCTTTTCTAGATATCATCAAAAATTCCATTATAGTATTTTTAATGGCTATAATTATAGCTTTGTGGTAACAGTATTTAATTAGGATCGTGATTGTCCCCAAGTCATAGACTATCTTCCTTGTTCTATTCTTCGCTCAAATAAAAACTAAATGAAACAATTTGAAACTAGTCGAAGATTTTATTATTTCACTTTATTTGAATTACAATGATTGTATTATTTAAAATTTATTATTTAATGGTCCATAAGTTATTTGATTTTATATTTCCAACGAGTAATATTATATGAGTTTGACAAGAAAATGCGTTATTATTTGGTTATTTTCTAAAGATGAACTATAATTGATAATTATAATCATATAATATAATTTTATTAGTTTTATAAAACCTACTTTATTGTATTTGAATACTCAAATGCAAATTCAACTCTAGGTAAAGGCTTGAATGAACTAAGTTTTCACTCAGTCATTTCATCAAACAAGCCCTCCCCGACAGGATCAGTGATGACTTCTGATTTCCAACTTCACACAAGATGAGGAGGAATCTCAGAGGTATACCTTCCTTTTTCCTCGCGCTCTGCGACTTTAATCACAAATCTCAGTATATTAAACACCCTCTTCGTTTTCTATCCCGAAATCTCACTACCAGTACTAGTTCGAGTAGGTTCAGAGCCCCCTGCTTGAGGCCTCCGCTCGGTAACAGTTCCATTGCCAGGCCCACCATTTATGCATCTTTTACATCCTCGATGGACGGGCGAGAAGGAGCCCACAGCGATGCCGAACGTGAATTCGAGAGCGATGCTGATGACGAAGAAGATACGGGCTGCAAAAGCGGAGATGACCCAGGTTCTTCCCGTGATTTTGAAATCATTATGGAAATTTTACGAACACCTGGTGCTCAAGAAAAGAGCAAAAAGCTTGAGGAATGCGGGGTGAATCCGACGCCGGGATTAGTGGCAAACGTTATTTCTGCAACGCGGAACAATTGGGAAACGGCGTTCACTTTCTTTCTGTGGGCTGGGAAGCAATCCGGATACGAGCATTCGCTGCGGGAGTACCATTCCATGATAGCGATTCTTGGGAAGTTCAGGAAGTTCGATACTGCGTGGGCTTTGATCAACGATATGAGAGCTGCAAATCTGGTTACTCCACATACAATTTTGATAATGATCAGGAGATACGCAGCTGTCCACGATGTTGCTAGGGCGATCAACGCATTTTACGCTCTCCGGCGGTTTAAGTTTGAAATAGGAATGGATGAGTTCCAAGGCCTGCTTGCGGCTCTATGTCGCTACAAGAACATCAAAGATGCAGAGCATTTGTTATTCTGCAACAAAACTGTGTTTCCTCTTAACACTAAAAGCTTTAATATTATACTTAACGGATGGTGCAATGTAGTTCTTAACCTGCGTGAGGGGAAGAGAATTTGGAGGGAGATGGAAGTTAGAGGGGTTAAACATGATGTTTATTCGTATTCGAGCATCATTTCTTGCCATTCGAAGGCAAATAATCTGAATATGGTTTTGAAGTTATATGAAAAGATGAAGGGCTTAGGCATTAAACCGGATAGGAAAGTTTACAATGCAGTGATTCATGCTCTAGCCAAAGGTAGACTAGTAAAAGAAGCTCGTGGGCTTATGAAAACAATGGAAGAGGACGGTTTTACCCTGGATGGGATTACTTTTAATTCGCTAATCTTGCCTCTTTGTAAGTCAAGAATGTTAGATGAAGCGAAACAAGTGTTTGATGAGATGATGGAGAGGGGGCTTCTCCCAACTGTTCGAACTTACCATGCTTTCTTTCATGTTTTAAGGACAGGGGAAGAAGTGTTTGAGCTTTTGGAGAGGATGCATACTACTGGTTGCCATCCAAGTCACGATACTTATATCATGCTGATAAGGAAGTTTTGTCGATGGCGCCAGATTGACAATGTGTTCAAGCTTTGGAATGAGATGAGCAAGGATGGACTTGACCCTGATCAAAGTTCGTATATTGTGTTGATACACGGTCTTTTCTTGAATGGGAGATTAGGAGAGGCACATAAATATTACTTAGAAATGAAGGAAAAGCATATGTTGTCCGAGCCGAAGATAGATGCCATGATTCAGGCTTGGTTGGCGGGCAAGACAGATGCAGATGCAAACGCAGACGAGCATGTGATTGTGTCGAGAGACTATCAATCCATCTGCAGTGAGCTTGAAGACAAGTTGAGAATGAAATCGAAAAAGAATCAGATGGACAATAATTTTCGCAGACAACCTGAATTGCGAAGAGTTACGAGGGAAAAAGGCTTTTCTTTCTGGGATAACTGAGCATCTTACCTTGATAAATGCTGGCATCTATGGCTCTTCTGCAGTTGTCTAATTTGAGCAACACTTACTGGCCACTTAGGTAAGAAGAGTTATCGCCATTATTTCATTTATCTAGTCCATGGATAGTTGGAATTGTCATTTTCTACAAGAAAATAAAGATAAAATATTGGCGTTCTATTACTATAACAAGCTATTTAGCATGAAGATGCCAAAAGAATAACGTTGCCTCTGAAGCTTTATTTTCCTTTGATCTATCTTCCACATGCACATTTATAACTACTGTACAATATCTATGGTTCAAAATAGACTAAATGCTGCTACAATCTTCAAAACTATGTGTTTTTGGACTGGAAGAACCAAAACAAAAGATAAGTTCCAAGACAATTTACAAGTAAACAAGCACCTGCCTATCATGTATCTTATGTATGTGCATTGTTAAAGACAATGTCCAAAACAGTGCGAGAAGCTCCATAAACCCTTTGGTTTTTTCTTGGTTGCCTTAGGCCTTTCCATCAAGTAAACTCTAGCAGGAGAATCTTCAATCTCTTCTATGATTCTAGAATCTTCTGTCTCCAATGAACTTGGTGGATTGTCTGGTGATGCATTTATCGGTTGGCAGATGGTATGGAGGAAGTTCTTGAGAAACTCTGTGATTTGCTGAAATTCAGGTCTATCTTCTGGATTTTCTGCCCAACACGACTGTAGAAGGGGTGCTATCTGTGCAGGAATGTTATCCATGCTGGGCCTTCGATTCTGCAATATAACAGAGATCATACGCATCAGCAACTAATGATAATATAGTTTTCGGAGACTATGGAAGTTCGCAAGAGTTTCCATGCATCGTTACAGAACATTTGAAGGATGCAAAGTGGTGATGATAGTTTGGAGGATGGTGGTTTTGCAGTCGAAAAGTTAAACTGAATTAATTGTTCTTGAGATAGATTTAGAGAATGTGGACATGAGAAAAAGTTGTGTTCAATCTACATAAGTTGTATAACATCTGGATACATATGTTTGATGGCTACTTAAGTCTTATTATGTCCCAGGACAGTAATTCTCTTACCAACTTTTCAGCTTTTAGCCATTTTGAAGTTTTTTGAAGAGTGTGTGTTAAAGTAATTATGCTTTTGCTATGGGTAATTTAAGCTAAAATTCACTACAGTATCAAAGTACCCTATGAGGTGTTTCGAGATTCTATAAAAAAGTTAGACAAAATTACTATATTATCCTTATTTGATAAGGTGTACGAATTTTTTTTTTTACTCCCTTTTTTGGACGAGATAGTATTTCAGAACATTAAAGCCGTGGAAAATCAGTTATATCTTCAAGCATCCACTATCCCATTCACTATCAGCTTTTTGTCATTTTTTGGCTTACGACAGCAAATATTCTTAACTTTTACTGCCCATTGTCAACTTCTCTAAATGAAAATGACGCAATGTCGTACGACCTCTATGTTGTTGAGTCATTGAATTTCTTTGGCTACCAGATAAGTAGTTGAAATGAACTTGTAACGTCTTACAGATTTCCAGTTTGCTAAACGTAAAATTAAAATTTGCATCGTCTTTAACAATATGCAGCGCTCGGCTATATTATGTAGTAGGAGAAGCCATACCATTGCTGCAGCATATGCAACCATTATGCTGTTCCTGCCTTTAAAGGGGGTGCGATTAGTTAGCAGCTCCCATAGAACCATCGAAAAACTATAGACATCGACTTTGTGATCATAATACTTCTTTACACCCACATGAAGAGCTTCTACACTAAACAACTGATTCAAGAAAAAGGTTAGGCTTGTAACAGCAGAGAAAAGGTAAAAGGGATAATTACCTCAACATCCCCTGAGTTTTCCACCAATTGCACTGATGACAAGGGGTGTCATTGTAATTCCGAGACCAGGGGTAGTCTTTTCGTATTTAGCCCAAAGCTAAGGTGGTGTTGAGGTAATTATCATCAAGATAAAACTTTGTGCAAGAAAAGTACCTCAGGAGCCATCCAACGATATGTCCCGGCCTCGGTTGTCATTTCATCATCAGCCTCTTCTCTAGCCAACCCAAAATCAGCGATCTTGATTTTCTTTTGATCTTCCGTAAGAAGCAGATTGGCTATATTACAAGTAGAAGTATTTCCATCAGTAGTGAAAAACCAAATTGTCTTATTTTCTTTCATATTCCACGAAGTCCAGAGGTATTGATACAATGATATTTCCTCAGAGCATGCAAATAATGCTATATTATAATACGAAGGAGAATAAGAAGAATACACTAGTATGTAAGCATGAACAGTACTTGGTTTCAAATCACGGTGGATGATTCTATTTCGATGAAGATATTCCATCGCACGGGAAATCTCTAAAGCAAAAGATATCAAAAGCTTCAAATCCGGGCAATTTGGACGAAAGCTCCACAAAAACTTCTGAAGCGTACCACCTTTCATGAGCTCTGTTATAATCATCATTTTTGGTTCCAAAATGACACCAATGAACTGTCCAAACAACAAGAGCGTCTAAAGTTTTGCAGAATGTGAAGAAAAAGATGATCTTTAAGCATGCTAAAATATATACGGCTATCTAAATGAACCAGCAATAATCACGTAAAACTGCAAAAGTTGCCTGACATAAGTAAATGCATGAAGGAAATTCAGCCCTGATCTTATTTTATCTGCATACAGCATACCTTTACAATATTCTCATGATTTACTCTAGAAAGCATTGAAACCTCCCTACTGAATTTATCTTGAAGTCCTGGACTCACAGTCGGCGACATATCCTGTTGTATAACTTTGACAGCTACGGGCATGGACCTGTACCTGGTAAGAAGTAAAAGAACAAAATTAAAAATATTCAAAAAAGAAAAAAATTAAAAATATTCAAAAGACCAACATTCTCTAAAATATTCAATGGTGCTTCCTATGTTGTTTTACTATTTACCATGCCCAATTTATCAAATTAATATGCTAGAAATGTACAAAAATCTCGACCAACGATGAATATGTCCAACCACTTGAGCATTGGCTGAATTCTTTTTGACCAATTTGCCGCTAATTTCGATATAGTTTATTTATCTTAGACTTTGTGCCATGAATGATTTCATCCATTAAAGGCATTTCTCCCTGTTGCTTCTTTAATTTTTATGCTTCTAATGCACTTAAAGTAATTGACTTGTTAATGTTCTCCAATGATAATTATAACATAACCACAAAAGGCTATGCTTTTACGCATGGAATGATGAAAAGTTTGACAGATATGTGACATGTAATAGATCTCGAAAAAACATTAATGATTCATTAATAAAATAATATGCACTTTTTTTGCATTCATTATGATAGAAGTTGTGATGAAGATCATGATCTATCAGCCTTCCGCAGAGATTAATGTCAAGAGAAACATAGTATAGCTAAAACCACATTAATCATACACCTTTTTCTTCACTCGCTATGATTTTAAGGTTTTACATTTGTTAAGCCGAAGTTCATTAATCGATGAACTTGAAACAACAATCAGTCTACAATAGTTTTTCTTGATAACATAAATCTTACCTCCTAAGGTCCACAAACAGATTTTGTAATAAAAAAGGGAAAAGGTTACATAAAAAGGCGCATGATCCAATAGGGATAGCTAAATTCTCGGACGATTTTTTAAATAAATAGTGTAGTCATTATTTCTGGGCATCTTCCTAACTCAATTAAGAGCCTGAACAGTCGATACAAAATCGCGAACGTATGCACTTTCATTTCTTTTGGTGGAACTCTCTCATAGATGACAACTATCCTATTCATGTCAAACGAAAGTTGGGAAGAGATCAAGTTAAAACGAACGTTACAAACTTTATTCCTTCATCTATGTCATCAAAAGCGTGTTCCACAACTAGAGCATTTTCCCTTTTCACCATAAGTTATGAAATGTAACGGCAATCCACCAACACTTTTTCCTCGATTTTTTAGTCCTAAATTTATCTCTAGCAAGAAATTAGAATGTTGCTCAAACAATCATTAATAAAACAACATAATGCTCAAATTTCTGCAATCAAACAATTGAAAAAGAAAACTCCACCCATCAATTATCCAATTCCTTCATTGAGGAAAAAGCCTAGCTTTCCCAAAACTCCTTCAACAACCATTGCTTCGATTTTCGATATCGAAAGAGAAATGATAATTGAATGCAATGGCTGACATTTTCAAGAAATAAAAAACAGGAACAAAGTACATCGATTCAAAACAGAGATAGATTGAATGCAAGGAAAATTTCCCATGGAGAGATCCGAAAAAAGAAATAATAATTAAAATTCACAATAGAACATTCCAAGAATTCAAGAAAAGCAAAACCTTCACCAGATAAACAACACAGAAAAACTAAAAGAAACCCAACATTTCGATAAAATCAAGCATTAAACAATTAAACACAGAAACAGGGAAACAGCAACATGCATGGCAATCCAAGAACATTAAACTCAAGATCATTAGCAATAAGATGAAACTGTCAAAGTGGGCTTTTTTTGTAGGGAAAAAGAAGCACTCACAGTCCTTCATAGACAACAGAATATGTCCCTTCACTGATCATTGGCCCAATAGCAAGCTCTTCTGCATCTATCAACAGCTTATTATCAATTTTTACAGAACTTCGGGAACCCACATTATCACTGGCATTTATACTATAAAAAGTGGGCAGAGAAAGTTCAGAGGGTTTATCTTGATCAGCCATTTTCACGAATAAACCCCCTGTTGCATTGTGTGTGAGTGACAAAAGTGTATATATATTTATATATAAATATATATATATATATATATATATATTGAGAGAGAGAGAGAGAGAGAGAAATTTTCTTGGGGTGGGGGTTGGGGGTTTGGGTGTAGGTGGGGTATTTGAATGGGAATACAGCGATAGAATTAAGAGGGAAAAATCTTTCAAGTTAAGAAAAATATTAAATTCCTTTTAATCATACAAGTAAATTTTTTTAGTGAATCAATTAGATATATTATTCCATGTGGCTATTAACCAATCATAAAATAATAATATTTCATTATAATTATTTTATTATATTATACTATAAAAATTATATATCCAAACTATTGATGCAAGGACCTTAGAACTTTAACTATTAAAATAATAATATTTAATTGATTATTATGTTTTTATGCTATAAAAATAGATAAATATTCGAATTATTGATACGGTCGAATCCAAGAATTTTGAATCTCAAATCTCCATTTTATTAAAATTTTCTTTACAATTATGAGTAAATTTGGTGACGTTAGAAAAGAAATGGCTATTAAATTATTGCGGATCTTATAGGTTATTGAAATGAATGGTTCCATGTACAATGCTCTAGAATAAATGTTCGAGTTTTTTTTTTTTTGCCAAGATATATTATTTATTTTGCAAATAAATTAGGAAACAAAAAAGATCTAATAACAACATAGTTCAATCAGTAAAAGATTTTTGTATTTATTTTTAGAAAATGGAGTTATAAATAATTCTATGCATATTTAACTATGATTTGTGCACTCGAACTAGGGTTAATTTTATTGGATTTTCTCTAATTTAGGGGAGCTTGGCAAAAAGTTGTAAATTTTGTTTATCGTGACATCCTACTGGCAATTGTCATATAGTATTGTCAATTACATAATATTTTAAACTTCAATATTATTATAAACTTTTTTTCATCATTGAGTAAGGATATAAATTTGACTATAAAATTTTTAACTCTTAATTGCATTCAAACCTAATCGGATTTGATTTAAACTCGACAGATTCAATTCAAACTCAAATTTAATGTAAATAATTAAACTTTTGACTTAGGATTGCATTTGACTTGATGGAGTTTGCCAAACAAATTATGTGTTTCGAGTATTATATCCTACTACATGTCATTTTTTTGGTAGGTAATATCCTATTACATGTAATTGTAGGATTTTAAATTCAAAATTTCACCCGTTACAATCACAACCTAGTTTTATTGTAACATAAAGATGTAAATCTAGCTATAAAATTTGAATGTTTAATTGCATTCAAACTCAATCTCAAGGATTGGATTTGACTAGATGGATTAAATCGAAACTCAGATTTAATTTAAATAACAAAATACTAATAATAATTACACAAAATACCGAAAGACGATTTTATGGCTTTCACTGTTGAGGTCCTATTCCCATATCCCATATGAAGAATAGGGATGGCTAAAAAATCCATAACTTTATCATTCCCAGATTGGGGGAAATTTTCCCCATGGGGACGAGGTTGACTAGTTCGGGGACAGGGACCAAGGCCCACCTCACGAGGTCCCTGTTTTTTTAATAAATGTATAATACATAATAAATATATATTATAAATGTATAATTATTTATTATATATAATAAATAAAATATATATTTATGTATACAATATATATATACAATTTTATTTTCTATTTGTTTCATTTTAAATTATAATTATAAGAAAATATAAATAATAAATATATATATAACTTCTGAAATGATAACTGTAGAGCAATTTTTACTATCTTACAGAGCAGTTCAAAAAACAAATTCTCTCTCTACACTTTCTCTCTCTAAACTTTTTTAAACAAAAAATCGATATTTCATTAATTTCTGGACGATTTTTCGTATTATTTCAAGATAACAAATGGGAATTGTAGATTTTACGTTCGGTATTAAAATTTACATTGAAAATTGATCGATTTAAATGAGGAAAAAAATACTCGAAGCCCTTGTTGCGTTAAAAAAAAAAAAAAAAAAACATTGAAAGAGGAAATCGCGCCCACCGCGGGCGCAAAAACAAGGAAATCGCACCCGAGGTGGGCGCAAGAACAGGTGAATCGCGCCCGCGGCGGGCGCAAGCCCCTATATACAATTTTTTTTTTTTTTAATATTGCGCCTCCCTCAAGCGCAAGTTCTTGAAGATCGCCCTTCCCACAGGCACGATAGACTGGTTCTATGCGCCCATAGGAGGCGTAATTTAAAAAAAAATTATCTTTCGTCTTTTTTTTGCATATTTGCTTTAAAAATAACATTTTTATATTACTACTAGAATAATTTTGCTCAAAATCTAACTTATTCATGTTCTAAATGTTGAAAATTTCGTAATTTTACGTTGAAATATACTAAAATTTCAAAAACAAACATTTCTTGGAGGATAGAAGTTTTCATAAAAAATTTTGAATTGCTCTGCGTTAGTAATTTATCCTCTGCATTTATAACCCCCAAGGGGATCCGCGGTGAATCAGGGACGGGGATAGGGCCCACAGATTTCTTGCAATGGGGATTAGGGAATGGGGGATAACTCCGTGCCCCATTTCGCACGGATGCCACCCCTAATGAAGAAATTTGTTTTTGCTATGGCTAAGGCTCGTCTTCTTTCTTTCCTATAAAAAAAAACAAAAGGAGAAAATAATAATAAAATAAATAAATAAATAAATAATAAAGTTTCTTCTTTCTTTCTTTTTTTTTCCATTTTTGTTAGTATTTTAATTTTTGTACTTTCTTTCTTTTTGTTTTAGGAAAGTGATTACATTTAATTATATATCAATATTATTGTATGATTACATTTTAAAAATCAAATATATAAAGTAAATACAATTCAAATATTCTAAACTACAATTCGATAGCATTATTGATGAAACTTGAACCTCGCATCTTTACTATAAGAAGGTGGAAGGAGTGTCGTTTCATCCAAAAGGCAGTGGTGGCAATTACAAGTTCAAAAACTCAAATGGTGATTTACAGAAGTTAACAGCCAAGGCATTTCGGCTCTGAGCCCAAATCAATACATTTTAACTTCTTACCCCGCAGGATATAGTCCAAATAAACCCAACTCATAGCTTATATTGGGCCTCCCCTAACATTTTATATGACTAAAAATTATTAAGATTTTTAACATGAATTAAAATAAAATTGAAAAAAATGACAAAGCTATAGTCAGTACCTTGTTAAAAAAAAAAAAAAAAAAAAAAAAAAAAAAAAAAAAAAAAACTAAGTCGAATTGACTGGTCCACAATAATATTAATAAAAAACCAATAAATTTGGGAGGAAGAGACTTTAATCTTATGTAAAAATAAAATTGAAAAAAATGACAAAGTTATACGAAGTATCTTATTCAAAAACTAATTCGAATTGACTAGTCGACAATAATAATAATAAAAGACTAATAAATTTGGGACGAAGAGAGTCATACATAGCTTTGCGTGAAAAACACACATAAACAATATACTTAAGACAAAATTTTGATAACGATTGAAATAATTAATCATGAAAAGTTTCCCTAAAAGTTGAAAAATGTTTGTAACTTTTGAAATTTTGATAATTATTTAGTGCTAAGATAAGGCGTGCAGCAAATGTTGCCATCCAAGTCGGTAAAGATTGAAAATGGGGGCAAAAGCTTTACCTTTTAGGGTAGTATTTGTTGTATCATACAAATTAGGCAAACATTGTGCTATCATTTCATGGGAAATTCTAAACCCAATTTGCATTTTTGACCAAACTCAATTATTTATTGATTTAATGTATTTCTTATTAGTCTTATGGTTGATAATTTCCTCTAGAAATGTAAATTATATTTTTCATGCCAAGTATATTAGAATAGATATATCATCTGAGGTGGTCTGACTATCGGCCCAAGGATCAAAAAGTAAAAATTTGGAATTTTGACTCAAGAACGCAATCGACTTTAATGGAGGGATATTCTTTTCTCAAAAATTCTCGCTAGTGCTTTTCACTGTGAATCAGTGATCTCTTTTTTATTAATCATATTTTGAGTGTACATGTAATGTTTTGGTCAAGAATTAATGAGCTTATGGGCTCAAGGGCCCAATGCTTAATTATAGCATCATTTATTATTTTCCTACATTTATTATTAATATAATTATTTTGTAATTACTTTTATACCCTTGAGGGGTATAACATGTATATCATTAGCATTAGTGATATGTTTTATTTTATTAGGTTTACATGAAAGTACTCTTGCGAAAACAAACTTTGGTAGCATGTCCTTATAAAATAGTCAATTTTAGGAATGTATTAGACAAAAAATGCATACCATTTTTTTTTTCTTTGACAATAACGTATAAGATTTCTTATAGTAGTGTACACACATATATATGTATAGATATCACTTCCTTTTGTAATTGATGACTTCCAATTACCATAATAATTTTCAAGAAAAAAAATTGAATATGTGTGACATTGTTTTATAATATATTATGAAGTGCCAAATGCCATAAATATATGATACAAATGGGTTTTATTAAGCTTATATATATTATCATAATATTAAATGTTGTTATTAGCTCTATTTCTCGTCTTTCAGCTTCATTTAATTCTATTATTGGCAAATAGTGATAAGGTCTTCAATTTTCACTTTATATTATTTTTATAAAATAATTGGTATTATGCAAAGGAAAAGAGAATGACAACAAACACGACAAACTAATAAAATTAGTCAAAAAAGCAAGTTATGCAAGTGACACTTAATCTAATAATTGCTAGTTAGTAGTAGTACCATAGAAGAACTAAACACTTGAAACACCAAACCCCAAGGGAACAACTAGTGATACTTAAAAGATTAATTTACATGATTAGTCACTATCTACACAACAATCCCCCCCTAATTAACTAATTTAATCTGATAATAATAATAATTAATTACATATAATAGAGATTATCCCATTCCAAACCATGAACATAGTTGTTCTCCGTTGGCAATAAAAACACATTTTGATCCATTGCAAATTCCCCAAGATAAGGTGGTGGATCAATGGCTTCCATTGAGAAAGATGAACTCGGACTATTGCTTGAAAACCCATCGAATCGTTCCGACAACCTTTGTATCTCCTTTTCCGCGTCATGAAGTTGTTCTTTGACCTTTAGAAGCTGCACGTTGATTAAGGATTGCCCGTTAGTTAGCACCAAAGAAAAAAGTTATCTCCCAAAAAATGGTTCATAGTATAATATAAAATTACACAATACATGTATGTTTGGAAGAGGCAGACACACAATGTTTTGAGAACGACTAAAGAAGTATATATGTACATACATATATTGACGAAAATGGTCTTGAAGATAAATTGTATTCACGTAATTCATATGATTCTCCTTCCTAT
The DNA here is from genome assembly GCA_014898755.1 of Handroanthus guayacan. NCBI lineage: Eukaryota > Viridiplantae > Streptophyta > Magnoliopsida > Lamiales > Bignoniaceae > Handroanthus > Handroanthus guayacan. The sequence goes on along the minus strand of JACFYI010003072.1, from coordinate 1,773,177 downwards.
CGAATGTGTTTTTGCCACAATTTGAATTAGTTTAGTTATTGGATTAATTCTTAGGAGTTTTCCTAGATTAATTTAAAGTCGGATCTAAAGAGTTTCTATTAGAATCTGAATAGCTTAATCTATTTTTTTGTTTAGGTTCAACCTGTTCAAGTCATAATGAAAAGTTAACTCGACTCGATGACTATAAGAAGTCTCGATATAGGTTATAATAATGAATAAATCTAGGACGTACACGTGGGAGGGAGGCATGTGCGGCTGCACTATGACTAAGCACTATGTACCCTAAAAAACTAAGTACGGACCATAGCAGGCGGAGGATATATGGTACAATTTTCACTATTTTAGGGTGGCATGCAGACCCCAATATCTTGTCCATTTTACAAATGGTCTTCGATTTATATGGAAATTATCCTTTTTCCCTAGCCTAAGGTGCATGCATCTTAACAAATGCAGTCTTTATTTCTTGCTTTTTTTGGTAACAGTAACACCACCTCACTTTGAATTATCTGTTCCATATTAGATTTATTTCTTATTTCATTTCACGGGCACATGATATTTATAATTTGCGTTTTTATGAAAAAATATTTCATAAACATGACATGCAATATTTGTTATGTGAAATAGGAAATAAAACGTTGTTTTCGAACAGAAAGGGTCCTAATTGCACTTCCAAGAGATAAATATACAAATTTAATCTTGTGAATAGGGTTATTTTCTATAGTTATTGGCATAAATCATGACTATGAAATTGGTTAACATATGTGACTTAAGATGGTGCCATAATGTTATATATCAATGTGCACAAAAAGTGTGGATTGATGTATTTAAGTCTTTTGGTGTTGTTAGATGGGAACTTAGTGCATCAACACTTATTTTCTTCCTTCATTTCAATTTTCCTTTTTTGGTTTTTTTCTTTTCTATTTTGACTATACAATAAGTTTATGCGATTCATATAAAAAAGAGTTTATTCAAAATAAAAAATAAAATAAAATTGCAAACTCGACATTTAGGTGCACTTTGAAATAAAAATTGCATGAACATAAATTGAAATAGAAGATGTAAATAGCACACTAAATAACCTTATACAAACTAATTTAAATTAGAGGGTTAATGGAGTTCTTCTCGTAATAAGTGTGTAATAATTAATTAATTATATCAACCAATTAATTTTAAAACACATGCTTTCATGTGGTAATTCACATAAAACAAAAACTAAATCAAGATTAGCTCACAATCAACCAAGAAATTAAACTTAAGCCATAATTAACTTTCAAATTCAGATAAAACCCCAAAATTAATAGAAATTTGCGATCCCAATCCAAATATTAAACTATTATCAAAACAAGTGCTCATAAAATGAAAGGAAAAATAAATAAATAAATAAATAAGTCTTAGTAAATAGAGCTGACGGCGTTATCAGAGGAATCTTTCCAGGCTTTTATCCTTCTCTACTTCGTGTGTGTGTTCGTGTGTGAGAGAGAAAGAGAGCACGGCGGAGAACGGCGGAGAGAGAAAGAAGCATACCTCAGTCTCAAGGCGGCATTTCTCAACGACGGCGGTCTCATGCTCCGACTTAAGCTTAGAATACTCCTCTTCCAACTTCTTACTCTTCCACCGGGCCCTCCTATTCTGGAACCACACCGCCACCTGCCGCGGATCGAGCCCGAGCTCCGCAGCCAGCCGGTCCTTCCTCTCCGACTCCAACTTATGCTCGTTACCAAAACTCTTCTCCAACATATTCACCTGCTCCTCGCTCAGCTTCCTCTTCCTCATCACCCCATCGCCGCCACCCTGATCGCCTTTGTTCTTCTTCCGCCTTCGCCGTGGCTTTGAATTCGCCGCCGCCGCACCTTTACATATACATACAAAATCGTCATCATCATCATTAACAAGTCTAATGCATGCACATACATACATACATACATACGTACATATATGTGTGTGTGTATAGTTTACTGACCTTGTTCTGGTGCAAAGTGCGTGTATATTCCATCAGGATAATACTGAGAAATGAGTACCATTTGATCATCAATTTCAGGGTTCATAATCTTGTTTTTTTCCTCTCTTTTCTCTCTCTGTGGATAGTACTGCAATGATATTTGGGACTTTTTATTGCAAGTTGGAGTACATAGGAAGGAAGAAAGTTTGCTATCTTACAAGGACTTTGGAATGGGAAGACTTTATTTATAAAGGTGGATGATTGCAATCAGTCTTGGTCTTGCAGAATTTTTCAAGAATGCCATTGTCTCATGAATAAGCACATCACACACGTATATACGTATTTGTGTGTAGAAATTTTACGCTAAATGAGTTTGTGAATGGGTTGCTCTTGACTATCTCTTGGACTCGGGTCCACAACTTAACTGTTCATAGGTATAAAAGCTTACTATAAAACCATCCACTTGTTGTACATAAACTCTCTCTCTCTATCTCTTTGGATTCTCTATTCAAATTCTTGTTCCATCTCCTATTCAATTGCACTTATACTAGCCGTGTGTATATGACAATATTGACAACTTTGTGTTTTTCATAAGGAAAGATTTAATGCACTTGACATGTATGTAAGATATGAAACAGAAGATGTTATACCATTTTGTAATAGAGAATCCTAATCGCCTGAGAGATGGACAAACAAACAGACATAAATACAAATTACTGAACCCATTGGGCTATACACTTTAGATCTTCGCAAATGCACTTTTTAAGTATGTCATTTAATAATCAAATATTTCTATAATTAAATATTAACTATTGTACTCAACATATATTCATGAAATAGAATAAGGATGAAACTTTAGATGATTCAAACAGTACTTTTGAGTTTTTGACTACATGCACAAGTGAATTGTGCGACTAGTTGTTGGATATATCCATGATAATAATACAAAGTGAAATGCTGATATTACTATATATGTTCAAGTGAATGGTGTAAAACGAGCTAGTAGAATGAGAGAGAAGCCAATAGGTTGGAATTAATTTAAATTAGAAATTGAGAAATTGGATTGAACAAAGGGAGGGCAAAGGTGTCTCGATTTGGTGAAACGTGATTCAATTAATGGGGTGCATGAAATCGGAGTGAAGAGGGTTTCTTGTATGAACCAAACACTAGTTATCTATTTTGTCAAGATGATCCAAATTAGGTAAAATGGCTGCAATTCACCAGCAAGAAGACCCCATTTTGGGGTTTTATTGGATCAAATGGATGACAACGAACAATGTGCTTTGTTTTATCTTACAAGCATCCATGTGGTCTATATATTGATCATATATGAATTTGATGCTTAGCTAGCTTATTGGTCACTCTTGTGACTTTTGACCTAGAGTTTGGATAATTAAGCCTAATTATGGATATATATATATATATTACTAATTCTTTGATAGTAATTAAGGGTTTTTTTTGGGATTTTAGCTGGAAATTATAAGTACTTGTCAATAAATGCAATATTGGCGTGACATAAATGTGTCTCAAAAAGAAAGATAATGTTAGCGTATCGCAATCTTTAATATTTTGTCGAAAGTACCCTTAAATTAAATTTAAGAAATAGGCAAAAGTGATGATGCGAATACAAATAGATTCATGTTTGTACTTTTTTTGACTTGAATATATACTCTTATCCAATATATTTTTAATTTTGTGCATATATGGAAAATACCCATCATTTGACCACAAATTGAAGCATGCATAGAAATAATTACAAGTATGAAACTAAATTAAGTTGTCAACTATTGTATCCCTTTTAAATACAATTAACAAACAAAGGATATTAAATAATAAACATAGAAATTCAGACTATGATGGTATAGAAGTAGGCTGCAAGTTTCATGACCTAAGGGTATTAATTTGCAAGAGCTTTTACTTTTGAAAAATTAATTAATTTTAGAAATTATAAAAACAAAGCAACTAGTAATAGAATAAAAAAATGTTTAAAAATTGATTCAAAATAGTTAAAAGGTACACAAGAAACATTTGGAAAAAAATAACTTCTTTCAAACTCATGTGAAAACTACTAGATTATCCTACAGCTTGACATTTTAGAAACACTAGTAAGAACACCAAATATTTAACTGAAAATCAAAAGCTAAAAAAGGCAAAA
>JACFYI010003072.1:1742383-1762315 GCA_014898755.1 Handroanthus guayacan | reverse complement strand
ATAATCTTGTCAGAAGGATAACACTGATTGGGGGAGGTTCAGTTAGTGAAGTTGAAATTCACAGCTTTTAAGTAACATCAGTTACTATAGTTTCAACTTTGATAAGATAGAAAAATTAAAGCATTTAGGGTTCTGTGCATGCCTATAGGAACATGACAATTAGGCTACTAAAATTCTTCATTCTCTAGGTAAGGAAGGGAGTGGAGTGTCTCTAGAAGAAAGGTTATTTCTATTTCAAGTTGGGTTACGTTATCTTAAGCAAGAAGGATAAGAATGAGGAATATTATTAATTAGGGTTTACTAATGACCAATTAAGGTGGTAAGTAATGGATAAGGACAATGGTCTTTATGGGACAACATTGCTTTCTTCCTTTTGTTTTTGAAAAGAAATAGTGTGATTTCTTATTTGGAAAGAATTACTTTGAATATATGGGTTCCTTGAATGGTAATTGGGAAATAAAGTTTGTGAAAGTTACTTCTATGAGTAGACTCAAATTCAAAATATCATTTATAATTAATCAATACATGGAAGAAAAATCTAAGATAAACATTTGCTTTAAGGTGAACGTCTCGTGATTGTAAGATTATGAATTTAATTCTCATAAATGTGCCGGCATATTTTTTTCTACTGTATAATAGCTTTGTATCAGATTTTCAAATGTTGTTGATCTATTGGTAATATAGTAATGTATTTTCTCTGGAAAATTATGTAAAAGAGCACACTCCACTAGAAGATTATTTTAATCAATTACCATTCAAAAACTCATTACATGAAGATTTGACTGCGATTTGATCGTAGCTCAATTTTGACTTTCAACACAACAACCCTTTATCGAAATGTGTCTTAACGACTTCATTAATCGATTTCCTTGGACTTAGGGGGAGATTCTCATGAGCTGGAAAATTAATTAATTAAATTGTCATTTCTTTCTTAGGATAATATTTTATTACAACAAAGGAATTTGAGAACATGCCCATGGCATGGGTGAAAGGATTCTTTGTACATGTGTATGCTTTTGATAATGAGTTGTTTGTTTTATTAAAGCTTGGTTAATTTGGCTTCACTCGACTCTTAATCAAACTTTAATTAATTATATTAATGGGGTGTCATGTTTATCCCGGCAACCCTAGCTCTTGTTTCCCATCTTCCAACTTACCTTGTGTATGCTAAACAGCTAATCAAGATTGGCTTTTGAGTTTTTATACAATTATTAGTGGCTAATCTCTCTTATTTTCCTGATTATGTTGGATTAGTATATGGATTAGTACATTGATTCCAAGTTAATATTAATTGTTTGTACAGAGTGGAGAAATAATACATAGTGGTCCTGATATCTCTTGATTTCATTACATCCAATCAGTTTTGATAAACATACGATTCAATGACTTGTTGTTTGAAGTCATTGCATACGTCATTACGTACGTTAATCCTTGGTTTTTTTTATTGAGTATCGATTATATGGCTAAATAATTAAATTACTTAAGTTAAGCACCCATATGTAGTTCATGTGATTTCATTGAAGAATCGAAATAGGCATTTTGATCGTGTATGCAAAGAACTCTCCTTTAACGTAATCGAATTAAACATTTAGAACTTCGAAATTGAAAGAATATTGATGAAAATATCTTTTTCAACCTAAATTTAATTATACGAAAATTAACGAGGAATGAGGCATTTATAGGCGCAAATTGTTGCCAAACTGATCAAGTGAGAGTCGAAATTGCATTATGATCAACTTATGATATATAGTGGATGTATAAGAGTTTTTTAAGGGTTATGAGATGTTTATTTTTTCAATTCTTGGTTGAGGTAATATCGGGTATCGCAATCACACATCAGAATTCGATGTCTTTGTTGCATTGCAAAACAGTTCAAGAAATCGATCACCAACGGATTCTAGATGTGATTCCTATAAGTTCAAGGGTTGGCTCATGTACGTATAGTTCCTTGCCTTACTTATAACACTGAGTTTTAGACATTCTAATTGCTGATCTAATCTAAGACATGTATTAAGCTCTAGGCTTGCGAGTCCATTACATTACAATTGATTAAGTTGTCCACAGTGAGTTGCATTAAATTGGTGAATTTGAAGACAATTCTCGTGTTCGAATTACAGTTATATGGCACAGTATGTAGGCTTGGACCCAAGTGACTTGTTGCACTTGATGGACCATCAAGCAAATATTACTATGTTTTAATTTTCTCTTTTTTGTGTTGTAATTACTCCAAACATAGTCTCTTAAACAAAGTAATGTTCCAATCATTGTGGTTATCGAGGATGGAGAAAATAAAAGAAAAAGAAAAAATAGATTCCTTGGGAATATACTAATGTGCTTCAGGCTCTATGTGTACCTCTTACAACTTTCTTGGTGCAAGACAAATTATCACTAATTTTGGAACTTACAATCCATAATTATGCCCCAAGCCCCAACACTTGGTCTACTTTATTACTATTTTCATTCCTCGAACAGGATTAAAAAAAAAAAAGGGATCATTTTGTAGTAAACTAGTTCCACTAATAACTATTGAAACTATATAAGTGTGACAATATTGACATAACTTGTGTCATACCTTGATAAAATTTCTTTTCAAATTGAAGCAGAATTTTGATAATTTTAATTTGGAATTGACATTTTCTTTTTGCTGATTTGAAATATGACTTAACTAATAACTTTTATGTTTGCCAACTTTATGGTCATGGCATGGACTCAACTATCATATAACAAATCCCCTTTATGCCTTTATGTTTGCATCTCTCTCTCTCTCTATATATATATATATATATCTATTCCATCCGTACAATTATTAAAGTAAGACCTTTGCTTCAAATTTCTAGACCACTAATTTTTAATTATAATTGTAGTACTACAAGAAAATGGGGCTTTAGAGATAGGTTTTTCCGTCTCTAAAGCCCTTTCTCCCATCTCCAAAATAAAACAAAGACAAAAAATGATCATATACAAAGCTTACAAGATTAATGATCATAATGTCCCGAAACATGTCATTTTATAAGTATTAGGAGAAAGGAATTACAAGATGGAATACTGGTATTGTAGTCATAATTATGGTCTTTCATCACATACAATCAATTTTATTTATGTGGTAAGAGTCACAAACAGAGTACTCCCGTGTTTCCCTCTTTCCATACCACCTACTCTCTTTCTTCCCTCTAACTTCGAGCCAATTTCAATTAATCACAACTGTTTATATAAAATTGCGAGATCATCATACACGAGATAATCCCAATTCTTTATACATAAGAATTCAACAAAACCCTTAATTTACGCCTTAAGTTAGGCCATAATCTAGGTAAATTATGACATTTAGGTGTCCTAATTAGCTCTCATTTTAAGGTCCAATGTGGTACCATACGTGCCCCAATCCAATTACTATACAACAAAACCTCGTTTTAATAACTTAATCAATCAAATAATCTCGCGCATGTGGCGCGTGACATTATCCACTAACCAATGAATCACTCAACTTGGAACATAATTTATTTAATTTATTTACCACATTCATGAAAAATATGGTAATTAATATATAGCTACTTAGGTCAAATGCTTAAAGGTAGACCCAAAGGGCCTTTGAAACTTTGCCATTGGAAGGCAACCCTAGCTTATAACTTTAACTAAAGGTTAAAAAAGTCTAAATCCACCTACACTAGGACATAAAGCAAGATTACTATCCATATTTCAAAGCAAAAAATCTTACAAAGGGATGAGGTGTTTCTAACTTGAAGGATTATTATACGAAAATCGAGGAATCTATCCTTTATTAAATCTTAATTAATCATTATTTTGATAATTAACTAGTGCTGAGTTCCAAGACGTGGACGGACGAACAAGTTGGTATGTGGCATACCAATGATCCTTCGTTTCTTAACATCAAATACTATATTTTTCGAATTTTTTATAAATTCAAGTACAAATCAAAATAAAATAAATAAAATAAAATGCAAGCTGGCTTTCTTTTCTCTTCTGTAAACTTCCACAAGCTTTAGCTGCACATGGTTAGCACTTACTATATTAGCCACTAATTTTATTTTTTTCTTTTTCTTTCTTTTTTTCATTTTTGCTATTTTCGATCGAAGGGCTCATATTTTTTCGACTAATTTTTGCGCACGTGTCAGTGGATATGCATGGCTATGTGTTCATCATTCTTGAAGGATCTTTCAGGTGTCCTAGATCCGTAGACAATGGTGTGGATCGGAGCCTTTTGAAGATTTGCAGGGCAACCCTCTAATGGTGGTCCATTATTTGTACTCTAAATTGTTTCTATTTTAGTTTGTAATTTATTATACATTTCAAGATTCCATATATGTCTCACAAACAAGAAATTTATAGTGGATTAAATGTTACCTGAGGACAATGAGCTCATCTTGATAGAGTTGAACAAATCACTCTAACTTGGGGATTAATATCCGATCTGTTCTTTAATTTGAAATCGATTCGAAAATCACTGCTTCAAGTAACTTTAATATACCTAAAATTAGATTTCTAACATGTGAAACTCGGGTCTCTAACTTAGAAACACAAATTTACAAAAGAGAAATTACGGCGAACATTGTAGAAATAGAGAGATAAAATTAGATCTTATATCACTTAATTGTCATCAATGATACTACACATAGAGTTAGAGTTAGGAGTTTCCTCCTCCATGTGTAAGGATCGATCCTATTTCAAGTACTATACAATTGAATTCGACTATTATACACTTTTAGCATGTTATAAGTACATCCATACGCGTTCCGGATTATATAAAATACAACATGCCAATTGAAGAATTAATTTTCATTTTTCAATTTAAGAAATTCAATTAGACTTTGTGCTCTAGAATCCTAGATTAACTAAAAAACTTAAGAAAATCCAAAGAATACGAGCTCCTGGAAGAATACAAGTTTGACTAAATGTACACACAAATCTTCTGTATCTGATGAAACGGTAATCTATTTGAAAATCTTCCGTCCGACACCCACCCTTAGTATATGTTTCAACGTAAATTACAAAATGACATGTTAAAAGTTTATGGTGAAATATTGTCTTGTGAACGCAGAAAGCATATGCATTCTCGATGTTAAATTCGTATATCTGTGAAATTGCTCACAAGGTTTTAGGTTTCTACACTTTTGTATACGATTTTTTTCTTTTAATTATGTGAGCTTCACCATGAAGAAATTAAAGCTTTAATTGCTATTGGGAAAAGGCATGCAAATGCCACTTTTCATGCGAAGCCACGCCTTCCATGAATTTCTGCAGGGCCCTAATTATATTGGCCTACATTACATTATATTATTAGTCAAATAATGGGCTTGAAAAGTTAAGAGTAACATGAAATAATGGGACCCTGCCAAATTCAGTCAAAGGCCCAAAACTATGTTATAGTGGCAAGATTGAGAATTAAATTTGAGATCAAATCTTAAGCCTTAGGCCCATCGTGATTTTATTTTTTCTTGAGGAAAAAATATTTGGATCCTCATTAAAAAACCATAATTTTTCATATTAAGTATCCATTGTGAAATTAACCATAAGACGACATACACTATAAAAAAGTTGGGTAGCCATTACGAAGTTAATTTGTGGCTAGAGTTACAGATATTTCGGAACTGATATAATTTTTTTTAATAATAAAGTTATTATCTGTAATTATATATTGGGATTGATTATGATCAATATCATAGTTAAAATTAAACCGAGTATTTATATCTTTTGTGGAATACCATACTTTATGACATTGAATCTCTTCCTAGTAACCAAAACCCTGTTGGGTTTTTCTGTTCTTGTTACAGAACTATCAATTGCATAATTCAGAAGATTTAAAAACTAATTAAATATAAAAATTTAAAATTAGAACTTAAAATAAAATTGTATTCACTTGTCATTAAGGAATTAATAAGATAATGCGACGACGTCGTTTCGAGTTCTCGAAACCAGAATACTCTCACCAAACGCCACTCATTGCCAAACTTTCCACCACAAAACCCAGTATTCTACCTAAACCAACTCCAGGATCCTCTTTTAGCCACTCCAATTGTCCCGTATTTCCCTGTTTTTCTTTACAGTAATCAATGGGAAAAGGCGGAGGCTGTGTTCCCAGCAAGAAAAAGCTCCCCATAACCACCACCGTACCCGCCGCCGCCGAAGACGGTGATAACCTGCCCGAATCCCACTCACCCACCACCACCAACGCCGTCGCTGATGATGGGCCCATCACCACCACAATTTCTTCCGAGCCCGCCAGAAATCTCAAGCTCTTTATAGTGTTCTACTCGATGTACGGCCACGTAGAGGGCCTCGCGCGGCGGATGAAGCGGGGGGCCGACAGCGTCGACGGTGTCGAGGCGGTGCTGTATCGAGTGCCCGAGACGCTGCCCGAAGAGGTCTTGATCAAAATGCGGGCCCCGCCCAAGGATGATTCGATTCCTGTGATGGACTCGCCGGCGGAATTGGCCTGTGCGGACGGGTTGCTTTTCGGGTTTCCGACGAGATATGGGTGCATGGCGGCGCAGATGAAGGCGTTCTTTGATTCTACTGGGCAGCTGTGGAGGGAGCAGAAGCTCGCTGGTAAACCTGCTGGCTTCTTTGTCAGCACGGGGACTCAAGGCGGCGGCCAAGAGACAACTGCGTAAGCGCCTTATTGTACTAATGTTATTATGTATTAGTACTAAACTTAATTGTGAAATGTGTTCAGTTTTGTAGTTATAATGAAAGAGTTTTCATCGTCGTGATTTGTGGATGTGGAAACTGAGTTTGCTGACTGCTGAATGTGGAGTAGCTTAATAGCATTATCTTGGCATGTAATAGTTGTTTGTTCTTTTGATTATATGTTGTTAAATATGTACATTAGTGATGACCGGTCCGAATGGCATAGAGGTATTGACAAACTTATTCGTTGAGGGATTTCGCATAGAAAAGGTAAGAGTGAGAGAGAAGCCTGAAAAGTCCCTTGACTCCTTCAATGTAGGACAACACTAGTCTTATCATAGGATGATCTTTGTCATGACTGATTATAACTATCGATGGAAATGAGAGATGACGTCTTAGCTGTCAAATTGTTGGTTCGTTTGAAGTGAAGTCTTGAGTTTCCCTGATGGGGTCAAGCAGTTGTAGTGTTAATGTTTACTCGTTCAAGGGTTGCACCATCCATGCCCTCCTCAGACACTACACACCCAAAGTATAATGTACAAGGGATCACCATCTACCATGAAATAAGGGATTAGGTTGAATCTTGCGGAGAGAGGGTTTGGCGATTTGAATGTCTTATGTTAGTGAATTCATTTACGACCCTGTTGTTGTTTAGTAATAGTGATCCGATCCTCTAATTTGGGTTGGAAAGTTGAAAAACCATGGTATGATCTTCCTCTTAAGTAGGTGAACTTTCAAAAGTCGTTATATAGCAAGAACATGTCAAATGGGAAATTGAGGGATGATGTGTACGGGAAGATCTTTTCCTGGCAATCTTAACAAGCCACTCCACTTGTTGATCACTTCAATGTAAATCACAGGATTGACATCAAAATAAGTGACATGTAGTATGTTAAGATAGCAGATGTAGGATTTGTGAGGGAGTGACTAAATAAGCTACAGAGACAGTTATATTGATTTTAGAGGCACGGACACAAGTTCTTAAATGGCTTGAACATTTGCCTTATCTGCTGCGTCATTTTAGGTGATAAATAGTGGCTCATGTCAAAGAGAATGACGGTCGTTCATGTATATTTAAGATTCATATGATGTTACAGCTCCCTGAAACACATTTTTTGGAGTTAAATTTTTCCCAAAAAACCAAGGAATAAGAGGATTATTCGCTAGATATGCTAAAGTAGATGTTTATTTTTCTTCTACTTTTTCTTTTCTCATTACATATGGGTTTGTTTATTTGTTGGAGCACATTGATTTGACTTAGGTTTCATATTGGGGAGGCTGGAAGGGGGGAGAAAAAGAACTCTGAATATGGAAACCAGTGGTTAAGAGATTGATTAAAACTTTACTATTGTGATTACTGAAAAATGCATGCTCATTTGGTTGAATAGACAATTGAAGAACACGAGATTTCAATCCTTTGCACAAGAGCAATTTCTCATGGCCCACAATTGACTGTGCAATATTGCAGGTGGACAGCGATAACTCAATTAGCTCATCATGGAATGCTATTTGTTCCCATCGGATACACTTTTGGGGCCGGTATGTTCAAAATGGAAACACCTAGAGGAGGTTCTCCATACGGTGCTGGAGTCTTTGCTGGTGATGGAACAAGGGAACCAAGTGATACGGAGCTAGCCTTAGCTGAGCATCAAGGCAAGTACATGGCTGCCATAGTCAAACGGCTAGCCCGGGCTTGATAAAGTCGTGTTTGGAATGAGCTTTATTTTCGAACTAGTATTGGCATTTCAACCATTGATTACCCTCCAAGAATCCTGCAACATTTCATTGTTTCATCATTTTTACCATGATCTTGTCTACTTTTTTCCCTTTTCTTTTACCCTGATTGATCTCAAAGTTGTACATGTCTTTGATGATTAGAGTAGCATAAGCTTTTTTGGGTCTCTGTGTTGGTCTTCCTTCTGTATTGTAAACTTTTATAAACGTTGAAGTCATAATTGTTCTGTTGAAGCTTAGATTTGTTTCCTTCTATTTTTCTTATAGGTTGCAGTTTACGGTTATTTATCTTCTATTTGTATGATAAATGCATGTCAAGTGTGTGTATATAATATATATATATATATATAATGAGCGAGGCAGGGATTAATGAGGAATCAAAATCTGATCATTTTTATAATATCTTTTTTCAAATAATTGACTAATATTATGTCCGCACGGTAATTGAATTATCTAAAATTAATTTTGAATATGTACTATTGTTTTATTTGCATTGCGTAGATTTTTTATAAAAAGGTTTATTCATCGTTGCTAATATTTGATTAAATTTCATTATCATTCAACGATCCTTTTAACGAGTTCGATTGCTGATTCAAACATTTACAATTCTGAATTATTTTTGATATATTACAACTAAATCAAAATTTAACAATTTAAATTAAAATTGCTGATTCAAACATTTATATTTCTGAATTATTTTTGATATATTACAACTAAATCAAAATTTAACAATTTAAATTAAAATTACTATTATATCGTGTACAGATACGTAATTGAATATCTATGGCTTCGACCTACCATAATCATATAAATGAATTATGTTAAAATTAAAACTATTTTTCCTGAAGTTTCACCAAATGCTCATTATTTTCCGTAAATAGTGAAATTAAGATTTTATCCTAAGGAACTTGGTGTTTGCAATGGATTACGTAAAAGCATAATCTAGTATAATCAAAAGTTGAAAAAATCAGAATATAATTAGAAGTATCTAGTATTTGGAAATCGTCAAAAAATTTACTTTAAGTCAATAAAAAGTAGTAATGTTTGGAATTATAATAACTTATTTTTATTAATAATAGCTTTTAACACCTTAAAAGCAACAATGAGACTGCTTGTGAAATTATAAATTATTACTAATTAATTTTAGAAAGCTTACAGTAAAACAAAGTTTCCAAACCTCAAAAATAACTTTCAGTGACTCATAATTATATAAGTATATTTTATAATCAGATGTAAACACCACCTAAGAAATGAAGGAACCTTAAACGGAATTAAGCAGCCTTAAAATTTGAAATCTTATGGAAAAGTATTTTTGCAAATATATCGTATCTTCCAATCCACTGAATAACTTTCAACGATTTATAATTATATAAGTACTTTTTATAATCAGACGCAAACACTACTTAAAGAAAGAAGGAGCCTTAAAAGGAATTAAGCAACCTTAAAATTTGGGATCTTATGGAAAAGCGCTTTCGCAAACATATCGTATCTTCCAATCCACCGGGACTACGAGAAAGTCGCATCTTTTCTCTCCACATCTTTTCGCTCCAGGTTATAAGTGCACCAGGTCACACTCAGTCTCATACAAGAGAAAAACTGACAGGAGGAGAGAGAGAGAAAAACAGGAACCGATAAAGATGGCGGAAGAAACGCTGGCTGCTCTTAGGTCTCTAATGGCCTCTCACTTCCCACCACTGGACGCTTTGGTTGTTCCTTCTGAGGATTACCACCAGGTGTCCTTTTCTCTCTATACGTGGATTTGTTTATTGGTGTGTTCTGATACGCAAATCAATTTGTGGTTCATTGTTCTTATTGAAGTATCTGATTCTCAATTGTGTAAATATTGATGCTTTGTGGATTATCTGTTGCGGTCTTAATTTTGATTTTAGCTTTGGTTATTTATATGATTGGCTGGACAATGGCTGTGACAGAGCGAGTACGTATCGGCGAGGGACGCAAGGCGCGAGTTTGTATCTGGATTCACCGGCAGTGCTGGTTTGTTTCGTTTTACCAATCTATGTCTTGTTTTTTCTTCATGCAGCTATTGGCATGGTGAAATTTTTTGCGATGTAATTGAAAGTTTTGATTTTTCTATCTTTTTTTGAGAAAAGTTTGAATTTTCTGCACTTTTTCGCTTAGCTTAAGCATTTGATTTGACAAGGATGATTCGGACTGAAAAAATTGGTTTTTGGTTGCTTTACATTTATATTAGCTTAAGTAGCTCCGTAATGATTATTTGCTGTTTCCATCCTTTTTGTGGACGAGATCTTGTATTGACTTGGTGCCCGTTTCCCCATTTTCTTTCTTTTTTGTGTATGTGTGCGCGCGCCTCTTGGCTATTACTAAAATGGACTTGTTTTCTGGTATCTTTGCAATTCTTGTTGCTATGATACTGAGTTTGTGCTAATGTTCCTGCCATATATTGGTAAATGAATGCCAATCTAGCGTGGATGACTACACTTACTGGCAGATTTACTGAGTTATCCATCCACTTGGTCTAACAAAGTATATTTCTTGAAAAATTGATGTCCTGTAGGTTTGGCGCTTATAACAGCAAATGAGGCATTACTTTGGACAGATGGACGGTACTTTTTACAGGCAGAACAACAGCTTAGCAACCAGTGGAAGCTCATGCGTATGGGGGAAGACCCAGCTGTTGATATCTGGATGGCTGATGTGAGTGCTCCTTATTATTTGTGTACAATTCAGTACTACTGTGTACAGCTGTCTCACTACTTGTTTCTTGTGACCAATATGATATCTATGTTCATGTATCTTTTATGTAAGTGGAAACTGGAAACTTTAGTGTGACATAAAATTGCATGAAAGACTACCTATTTCAATCATACATGCACTTGAGTGCTTTTCAGTACTTGCCAATTCAAAACTACTCTCTATTTATATGGATTTTCTCCAATTTTTTCTCGTTTCCCTGCAGGAAAATATACCTTTTAGCTTTATGTTAACATTCAGAAAATTTGCATACTTCACTTGTAATTTGTTTATCAAATGTATAGATTTATATTCTCAAATTTTTATTAAATTTATATTTTCCATGTTATTTGGTAACAGACTTGTCCATTGGCTTGCCATTTTATGGTTACTCTTGTGACAAATACCACATATCTTAGGTTTTTTGCTGCTTTTCGGGTCTGTAATGTCCTGCTCTTTAGTCACAATAACTAAATCTTGATATGCTGTACTAGAATCTACCAAGTGATGCGGCTATTGGTGTTGATCCTTGGTGTATATCAGTTGATACTGCACAGAAATGGGAGCATGCTTTTGCTAAAAAACAACAAAAGCTGATTCAAACTACCACAAACTTGGTAGATGCAGTTTGGGCCAGTAGACCACCACATGAAGCAAATCCTGTTGTTGTGCACCCACTTGAATTTGCTGGTCGTTCCGCTGAAGATAAACTAAAGGATTTGAGAGAAAAGCTTGTGCAGGAGAAAACTCGTGCTATTATACTTACGGCATTAGATGAGGCAAGCCTTTGATGTCATGCCATATTGACATTCAATGTTTCCTTTGTTTTATGGTAAATATGTAGGATTTCAATCTTTTATCATTTAGATGGTTACAATTTCAGGTTGCATGGCTGTATAATATCCGTGGATCTGATGTTTCCTATAACCCTGTTGTTCATGCATTTGCTATTGTAACTTCAGCTGCAGCTTTCTTTTATGTGGACAAGAGAAAGGTGTCTTCTAAGGTTAGATCCCATATAGTTAATTAGAGACTTCCTGCTCTTTATCTGTGTATTCCTTCGTCTCCAGTTCTTAATACCTGCAGGTAAGCTCTTATTTGGAGAAAAATGGTATTGAAGTGCGAGATTATGGTGAAGTGAGCTCAGATGCGGCCTTACTTGCATCGGACCAGCTTACTTCTGCAAATTCAGCCAAAGAAACTGTAGGTGTTATTTCAAAAGCAGGGAGTGATAATTCTGCAGAAGAGAGCAGCAATGACCACATATGGGTGGATCCTGGTACATGCTGCTTTGCTCTGTATTCAAAACTGAATCTGGATAAAGTTTTCTTACAGTCATCACCTTTGGCTCTTGCAAAAGCTCTAAAGGTATTATGTTCTATCTGAAAACCTGAGATGTTATTGACCTACGTTTTGTGATTTTCCTGGTTGGAACCATGGCCTGAAGTGCTTGATGTTATCAATGGCATCTAAGCTGATGACATCAATGAGAAGGATTATTTAACTTTTCTTTTTGCTTGTATGTGCAATTGATTCAGGTCTTTGGCCCTTATGTCTCAGCAATTTCCTTTTCTGGAGCTTTTTGTTTGTTGTTCTTTTTTTCCTTTTTCTTTTTGGATAAAATGACTTCTTTTTTCTTAATAAGTTTGTGGTGCTTACTATGAAATGGAAATTGAGTTTTAAGTGTGCAAATAAACGATTGTAAGGATTCCTTATATCTTAACAAGTTTTTGAAAACCACGTCCTTTCTTGATTTTTAAGATATAATGTGAGCTAAAATCATCTTCAGTCATTTATCTGCATTGATCTCTACCTGGCTATCTCTCTGCTTATTGTTTGTCTCATTCTTTCAGAATCCTGTTGAGATTGAAGGACTGAAGAATGCGCACATTCGAGATGGGGCCGCTGTTGTGCAGTATCTTGTTTGGCTGGACAAGCAGGTACAAGAATAACTACTGGAAATATGATCATAGATTATTTTCTGTCTCTGAGGATAGTGGCAAATGTAACGTCCTGTGAAAACATGTGTTTATGCTTGATTTGAGATGTTTAATGAACCAGTCTCAAGAAAATTTTAGTGATTGGCTCAAGTGGAGTATCAAGTAATTTGATTTAGTTTTCAGGGCTATAGCTATTGTTCTTGTTCCCTCCTTCCTTTTTTTTTCCTTGCCTTTTTTATGTTAATATGTAATAACTAGAAAAGCTGATTTATCTTTCTATTCCTGCAGATGCAGGAAATTTATGGGGCTTCTGGTTACTTCACGGAAAGTGAGACCAACAGGAAGGACCAACCGTAAGTTTATTTTATCAGTTTGTTTGTCCAACGAATGTTGATTATTGTTTTGGTCACTTGTAATTAAGTTGCTGCCAGGGTCTAGGTTTTAGCCAGGAGGTCTTATTCACTTTTAACCTACTGTGTTAACTGCTATCCCCCCTTCTCTCAAAATGCTGTGCCAACTACTAGTTTTATGCTGAATTTTTGGCTGAATGCATTTTATCTTCTTCTTCTTCTTCTTAAGGGCTTTAACAAAACCATATTGTGATAATATACACGACGTAAAGCATTGATTTTTTAATTGTTTTAGGAGCTTCAACTTGTTCTGTCTGATTGACTGCTCAGTTACAGAAAGAGAAAATATTAAATTTTCGCTAGAATCTGGAGTAAAAACAGTTGTGTCTGAGCCTCAGCACATACCGACTTTTTCGAGAGACTGTACTAACTTGAGGAACTAATTTGGATCCATATTAACAGATTTCTATGTTTTGACTGGATAAACATGACCCTATCTCCTAGAATCTTACTTCAATATGTTTTCTTTTTAATAATGCAGGAGAACAGCAAAACTCACTGAAGTGTCTGTAAGTGATAAGCTAGAGGAGTTCCGTGCATCTAAAGAGGTATTGGCTTAACTTATCCACCAAAGGGGACAGCAGGATCTCTTAAAGAATTTGCTGTCCTGTTTTCACTTTGCATTATAGGAGAAATAAAGTTTTTATTTGTCAATAAAACCTAACTTTATAGATTTCTGTTAGTTTTGAATAATTTACTTGTACTTATCTTCCCCAAGTGGTTATGTTTTATTTCCCATTATTGGAAGGAATTCCAGAAATTAGATGTCTCAGGTAAATTTTGCGCACAAATACAAATTTATAGTGCAAAGCATGAATTTTGTACTTCAAGATGTTGTAGACTAGCCAATAACTTTTCTTATTAATGTCATCCATGTTTGACTTCAGCACTTTAGGGGGTTGAGTTTTCCTACCATCTCATCAGTTGGTCCAAATGGTGCAATTATACATTATTCTCCAGAGGCAGAAACATGTGCTGAACTTGATCCAAATAGTATGTACCTATTTGATTCAGGAGCACAGGTGCGCCAGCCATCCTTCTTTTTGGGTATTGTCCTCTTATGATAGTTTTTTCTGCATATTGATTTCCCGTCATTAATCTCTTTGGTCTCTGTAAAGTATCTAGATGGAACAACTGACATTACTCGGACGGTACATTTTGGAAATCCTACTTCACATGAGAAAGCTTGTTATACTGCGGTATGCTTCTTTCTTTATTCGTCTATTCTGCATTTTTTTATGCGGCTATTCTGCATTTTTTTATGCGGCAGAAGAAATGTTATGCATTTCTTTTTCTAAGCTTTTTCATGTGGATTCCCTTGTGATTGTATGTATTAGAGTGAGTGGCAGCATCATTTTCCTTTGTGACTAAACATGTGTTGCTCTCCCATATCCAGTGCTAGATTAGTTGTGATATCTACATGGGTTGTGGAAGAAAATCAGAATGGTTTGGCTAATCAATTTGACAAAGCGTTGATGAAGCGGAGTAGTTGCCGGTGGAGCCCATTATATCGGGATCTGGCATGGGAGATCATTGTGCAGGAGTCTTGAGTGTGGGTCCAAGGCATGAAAAATGAAATGATCTTATAGTCAACCGTGGGGTACCAAATGTGCAGGAGGTTTTGCTGGATGTGTACTGAGAGCGGTCGTATACCATAGAAGGAAAGCAACACAGACATTGCGTGTCCAATATGGGTTGATTGTGATATTTCACATGGTTTAAGGAGGAAGCTTGGAATACTTAATAAATGCATGTAATGGAGTCCTTTAGCAAGTTAGGTTGATCATTTTTGCAGAAGCGGGGATGAATGCGAAACAGTTTCGAGCCGAGGCTATGCCTAGCCTTGTTGCAGGTCTCTACCTCGTGAGGCTGGGGCATGATATTAGTTATAATACAATGTGTTGAAATGATGAAACCAAGCTAGTAGTTTTAAGCAAGCAAGTAGAGTTTAAAATATCTGAGGCAAAATAATACTTACAAATATGTACATGAAGTCCAGCATACAAGTTTGAAGGAGAAACTTTCCTTCACTTTTGTTTTTTTGCTGCTGTTATTATCATCTGTATCCCAGTTTATGATCACCTTTTTTGTGAATTCATTTCAAGAATGGAGAGGTGCTTAGAATATTCATCAGTAATGCATTTAAAAAGACATTTATCTTACCTTAGCTATCGAGTTTAAAAATAGTAATCTTAATTCACATTATTGTGTTTTAATTTGTATCTTTCTAGGTTCTCAAGGGCCATATTGACTTGGGTAATGCTCGATTTCCCAATGGAACCACTGGTAAAGATTGATTCTCATTTATTATAATCTTGTAGCTGAACCTTTTTGAAGAATTCCTGTAATTGACTTGGTGATGATATCAAGAGAATTCTTACTATGGTTTCTTGTTTCCAGGTCATGTTCTTGATGTTCTTGCACGAGTTCCTTTGTGGAAGAACGGTCTTGACTACAGGCATGGTACCGGCCATGGGATTGGGTCTTACTTAAATGTTCATGAAGGTAAGTTGAGATAATTGCATTATGTCACTCTTACATGCAGGTAAATTTATTCTCAACATATTTAATTCTATAGAACTTTATCTTTTGTTCATTTATCGGAGTTAGGGAGAACTAATCTGATATTAAGAAGTGGGCTCCTATACTCTTTACTATTAATGGAAATTATCAATCTCTTCGAAAATAACAACATCGAAAATTATTATTGGTAGGACCTCATCAAATCAGTTTCAGGCCCGCTGCTCGGAATGTGCCATTACAACCTACAATGACTGTCACAGATGGTAATTATCCACAGTTCTTCTGAATTTGATCTATTTTAAAAGGTTACTTCACTATGTTATTTGCTAATCATTGGCGATTAAAGTCGTATCATCTAGCATGTTGGCAACTACCAGAATTAATTATTTAAAAAACGTGCCATCTGGCCTTGGCCTTGTACCACTTCTGTGGATCAAGGTAGGCCCGCACCTACATGTTGAGTTTCTTCTGTTATTATTCATCTGTCATAATCCTAAAGCATCAGTTACTGACTTGCTGGAAAGAAAATAAAATTGCTATTCCAAAGAAAATAAAATTGCTATTCCACCAGGAGAGTGACCGCACCTTGCCTGAAGCTTTCAAATAGGTGCCGTCATGTGCAAATCTTAAACCATGATATTTTGCTTCTAGTAAAAGATTAGGATTTATTTAATTTGTTCTCATTATCATTCTTCTTTCCCAAGTGAAGCTTTGAATTATTAAATTTGTTCTTCAGAACCTGGTTATTACGAGGATGGGAATTTTGGCATAAGATTGGAGAATGTGCTTATTATCAAAGAAGCTGATACAAAGTTCAATTTTGGTGACAAAGCCTACTTAGCATTTGAGCATATAACATGGGTAAAATTTTCAACTCGGTATTATCGTGCCTTATATTTTTATGAATTATAATTCATTTAAAGTTGTGGAAGCTTGGCTGTTGAATATTTGGAGCATCCTAATGTAGGCAGTAAAGTTCATCGGTATTTGTATTTCTCTTACATAACTGGGTTTCTCCTTTTTGTTTTTTTGGTGTGCGCACGGGCGCGTGTGGGGTTGTGGACTTGGTGTGTGTTGGGTTGCCCGGGGGGGTGTTGTTTCAGTAATACAGATTCTTATTGTATTTGATTTTAAGTGCATTGATGCCCTGTGGAAATAAAACAACCATACGTAAAGAAGTTCGAGGAGACAGTGGTTGTGATGGACAGCGAGAAAATTGTATCTGTAAGCACGTGTGTGCACACAAATTTTAGAAATTTTTTTCCTTTTTTTTGCTTTTTCTTTTTGTTTTTTTTGGGGGGTTGGGGGGAGTGTTGATTGAAGAGTTCAGAGAAAAACTACCATGTGATTTTGGAGAAAGTCTGCTTGGAAAATTGTCACTAGTTTGACAAGCCAATGTGGGATTTTCATATGACAATGAATCCTTGGGCTGTGGTCCATTCTACTAGTTCTATAGCGATGGACATGCAATTCTGAGACTTATCTTTGTTCATGGACTGCATATGAAAACCGTGCTGACAAATAATACTAAATCAATTTCAGGCACCATATCAAAGGAAGTTGATGGATGTGAGCTTGCTCGTGCCTGAAGAAATCCAGTGGTTGAATAACTACCACTCCAGATGCAGAGAAATCCTCGCTCCATACCTGAATGCTTCTGAGCTGGAATGGTTGAAGAAAGCTACTGAACCTATTGTTGGCTGAGTAACTTTTTGCACGGCTCCATTCCGATCGCTACTACGTTTTGCACAACTTAATATGGTGTCCCGCATCCCTGCCCTCCTCCCAGATTTGTTCCAAGTTTCATCTCTACAGAGTATTTCAACCTGATCAAACGTGCAGTTAGTTATTATTGTGAAGGAAAAGAGTTCTGTCAAAAACTTACAGCATCGTTATCTGTCCCTGGATCTAATGCATGGCCTTTTCTGTTTACTTAGCTCGATGAAATAATGGTTGAGAAGCCAAATGATACTAGATCATTGTAATCTTTGTTTACTCGGATAATTATAGGGCGATAATTGTTGGCATAATTATATTATCGTCTAATTACAATAATACTCATTATTGTCAGTTTGATCGACAAAAAAGTTAATGAATTTATAGCTGTGAATGGAATATTACAATAACACTCCATTCTAGTTTAGATTATCATGACATCCATGTATTAGGGGTGGTTATTGTAATTTTCTAAATTACAAAAAATTTTATGTCAACAAATGAAATTGTTACCATAATTTCGTCAATAAATGAGGAGTATCGTTGTCATTAGGTCAACTAGAGCAATTTGTTTTAGGCCTCAACTCGCAGGCTTTGCACCAATTAGAGCAATTTGTCTGAGACTCCAAACGTTGTTTGGTAGGAGTTCATTTTATATGATATGGGCAGGGGCAAGAAAACAAGCATAAAAGTTACAAGGCAAAGACAAGAATTAAATAGAAAGTGGCAGTACATTGGTAGGGCAGCATCTTTTTTAAGGCCCCAAACAAAATAATCTCACAGCGTGCAAGAGATAAGATTTATCTTAATATATATAGTTGGGGCAGCTTGCTTTGACAAGGATGCTTAGAAACAACTACTTGAGAACCACTTATTTTTTGCATGACCCTTGTCACTAAATAGATACCTATGTCGAGCCATGTGCACGTGGAGCAATGAATAAATGGTTCATATTAATTAAAGATAGAATTCCCACTGGAATTATTATAAAAAACCAAGCGTGGGATGACATGGCACCAACTTCACCATGATAGGTCATGTTTCACTTTCAACTTTACATCATACTTCAAATATTAAATATAAATGCATTTAATATTTTCCTATAAAAATACTTGATTGTGAATCAGATACACTTTATACATGTGCATATATATCCAGAATTTGAATATATAATTAAATTGTAATTGGAATAGAAGAAGATGAAAAAATGTTGCATATTGGTTTCTGTAGAAAGTATACTAGACAACATATCACATGGGAATGGGCCAACGAGAAAGATGCCCATCTTTGACCAAAGAGTGAGTGCATTCAATTGGATAGCACACAAAAAGCCAGGAATGGTTTCATGCTCTTGCTTGAGGAAGTCCCTTTCAAAGTTTTCAAGTTCATCCATGATGTATATTCTGATAACTTACAACTGAGATTACAACTGAGAGCTATTTCGGGCCGGGGAAACAAGGATATGAACCATTCATTAATCGAGTTTTCATCTGTACATGGTACCTAATGAATGAGGATGAATGAAAGAGTGTGCATTCCCCAATTTAGCTGCTTCAAGCTCCAAATAATCATCTCTTCGACAACAGAATCAAGTTCATATATTTGAGTAATAATTGACGGGAAAGAGGAAGTATACCTCCGAGAGGAACAGATGATGTGGAAACGAGACCTCAAGAAATGTTGAGCAAGGCAAGGAAGTGTGGCGGTCATTCTATGCTAACAAGAAATTTCAAGCTATGAAGAGATGAGTTTCCTTGTGTTCTTAATAGTAATACCAAATACCCAAGTGCATGATTAAGCACTAGGTTTTCCAGTCGCAAGTGTGA
This sequence comes from Handroanthus guayacan, assembly GCA_014898755.1. Lineage (NCBI taxonomy): Eukaryota > Viridiplantae > Streptophyta > Magnoliopsida > Lamiales > Bignoniaceae > Handroanthus > Handroanthus guayacan. Next base: position 1,742,809 of record JACFYI010003072.1, on the reverse strand, counting down.
GTTCTAAATCATCCATCCCAACTTCATGTATTCTTTCACCTTCCCATGCCTTAACCGCACAATTCTCAAACTCAAATTCAGGGCCATGTGCCCTCTTCCCTGCTACTTTCCGCCCAAACTCACCACAGCCATCAATGGTGTCATTAAGAGGATTCTGCTGAGCCACAGGTTTTACAAGATTATAAGTGGGTGAAGTGGGAGCAGCTGAAGCAGGGACTGTCTGGAAACTGACCCAACGAGCTGACCTTACTGTCGAGAAATCGGACTCATCACACTCTGGGATTGGGATAGGTGTAAAATGTCGATGACGTTTGGGACTAGATGGGGCAGAGGCAGCAAAAATAGGGTGCAGGAAAGAGTTCAATGACTTATTGGATATAGATTCCCAGTTAGGCTTGGGCTTTGAACTTCTCGTTGGAGAGGAAA
>JACFYI010003072.1:1725139-1738457 GCA_014898755.1 Handroanthus guayacan | reverse complement strand
TCATTTTATCTATCACTCACTTATCCCATCAATCAAAGTAAACAAGCCCAAGTGGACTCTTTTATAACTCAAAACAACATAGTTTAAAAATCAAATCGAAATTCTATCTCCGAAAATGGGGAAAAAAATAGTTAACTCATAGTTGATTGATCAAAATGTAATTTATGAAATACATAATAAATGCAATTTAATTAAACCAAATCAAAAGACCTGCTTGAACTTTCCTTATAAACCACCAACCTATGCCCGGAGTAGCCATACGATTACATACCAAAAATCGAACCTGAAAAATAGAACCCCATAGTACTTGAATTACATACAAAAATTTTCCAAGCTTCCCTCCAATAACATCCTACCAGAAGCAATAATTTCCTTGGCCCATTAGATTTCCAACCACCTATAATTCCACATTGAGAACTCTTCTCAATCTCTGTATTGATTATCTGCAGTTCCTCTTCCCACACTACACGCATCCTATGATTTGAATCTTGTATCGTCCCTTTCATCGGACTATTCACTACTAAATCCAACCCCGTAACAGATATTTTTATTACACGTGTATTTCTACGTTATTATTTTTGCCTGAAGATTCTTTGTTGGGTTGGTCAATGCTCAATACAAACCATCACGTTGCCTGATGGGTGCGGCTGCTCTGGTAGATCCGCGACAGAAGACTAATCCTAGAACTTGTATATGGGACTTAGCCTGAGAACACCAAGTTTCCGTGGGTCTGCTTATTTTCGATCTAAGAGCTTGTTCCCAAGAAATCTTGAAACCATGAAGTGAGTTTTTGGATTCTATTAATGTTATCTGATTGGTAGGCTTCGCTTTTGGCCCGTGTTGTCTGTTTTCTGTTTCGTTAATTGGTTGCTGGTTTCTTGCTTTGTTCTGTTTTTTCGTCGTTATGGTAGTTGGGCCCTTTTTCTGTTTTTTCGATCTTATAAATGTTTCAGATGGTATGCTATTTATCAGGTCTGCAGTTAAAAGATGTTGACTGATTGGATATGGATTGACCCTTTTTCTGGTTTTTGGTTTCTTAAATGTTTGAGATGGTATGATATTTATGAGTTATGAAGTTAAAAGATGATAAGAATGATAGAATCTTACAAAGATTTACTTTGTGGCAATTTTCATTAGTTCCCATTTCTAATTATCTAGACTGTCTGAATCAGTTCTTATATTTAAGGATTATCAGATTCTAAATATAGGTTCTTGTTTTATTACTTCCTTTGGGGGACAAGAATATGTTAGCACTAACCGTGTGGAATCCACCTTTCATTTTCCTTGAGTCTTGGGGTTGATTTCTAAGTATAGGCTCTTTTGTTAGGACATTCTTTTGGGGCATAAAGCATATGATAACACCAAGGTTTTAGAGTTCACTTTTCACTGACTCTGAGCTTTGGGTTGATTTCCAAGTATAGATTCTTGTGTTAAGACATTCTTTGGGGAAACAGGAATATGATAGCACTAAGGTTTTGGAATCTACTTTCGTTTCTCTGAGTTTCGAGGCTGTTTTCCATTTTGCTGAATGCTTGTTTTGTGTGTTCGTGTTTGTTTTACGGTACAATTTTTTGTTTTTCTGGTGTATGGCCTTTACCTTTTTGGGACATCATTTATGGCCTAAGTGAAGTATAGCTTGAAGCTAGTTTACAGAGTTCTACTAGAAAAGCTTTCATCTAATATCAGTTTTCTTCTCATATGCTACAGAACAAGAACATTTTTTGGGATTTCCCTCTCTTTAATCATCATCAACATGGCTGCAATTATGGAGCGTGCTGATGAGAATCTCCTTCCAGCTGTTTACAAAGAAGTCAGTGAGGCATTTGCTGCTGGACCATCTGATCTTGGATACCTCACATTCATCCGGAACTTTGTGCAGGGATTAGCATCACCCATAGCAGGTGTATTAGCCATAAATTACGATCGCCCCACAGTTCTTGCAATTGGTATTCTGTGTTGGGCCTTATCAACAGCAGCGGTGGGAGCAAGCAAGTTTTTCTTTCAGGTGGCGTTTTGGAGAGCGATAAACGGCTTTGGATTGGCAATTGTGATACCTGCACTTCAGTCTTTTATTGCGGATAGTTATAAGGATGGGGTAAGAGGGGCCGGATTTGGGTTTTTGAATCTTGTCGGCACGGTGGGTGGTATAGGAGGTGGCGCTATTGCCACTGTAATGGCTGGTTCCAATTTTTGGGGCTTGCCTGGATGGAGATGTGCCTTTGTGATTATGGGAATTTTGAGTTGTTTGATCGGGTTTCTCGTTTTTCAGTTTGTTGTCGACCCAAGAAGGCTTAGTGGTGCTCATGAAATGGGCAAGATGTCCGATAGGTATGCCTGCGACGGGTTACCTTATATGCATGCAATGGTTTAGTATTTGCAAGAGCTTTTTACTTTTGGAGAAGTAAAAAAGTTGCTCTTGTACGGAAAGATGTAGCAAAAGTTGGGAATGTTTGAAAATAGAGGTTAAAAGTACTAAAAAACTGCACGAGTTGGGTCAGAGTTGCTTTTAACTCTTATGGGTTTTCTTCATGCTTTTAGAGAATCAAAAGCAAAAGAACTAGTTCCAAACACCATAGAGCAACTAAAATTCAGTTAAAAGTTGAAAATCACTTTTCTAAAGTTGTTGCAAAAATGCCCTTAGTCTTGCATTCATGAACTCTATCCCAACTTTTAAAGTTTTCACCTACTTATACTTCATGGTGATCCGGTGATTTGTTTTTCTTATAGGGAGAACTTGATAGAGGATAAGAGTACAAGATCTGCAACGATATGGTTGGAATCATGGGCAGCCATGAAAATGGTTATGAAAGTACCAACCTTTCAGGTCATTGTTTTACAGGGTCTCGTTGGTATGGTGCCTTGGACAGCCATTGTTTTCATCACCTTGTGGTTCGAACTGATTGGTACGTTTCTCTTCAAAGTTCCATAATCTTTCTTTTGATGATAAGAGGGCGTTCGTTTGAGCTTATAAGTTTTAAGCTCTTCAAAACATCTAAATCTCTGAGAGCTTCTCATACGATGTTATTTAGTGCCTGGTAAATTTGTATAAAAAGGAACTTACAAACTCTTTTGAAACATGTTATCCTAAAATAAGTTCTTACTGTACTTCTTTAGTTTTAACCATGTTAATTAATAATTATAAAATTTTCATTACAGCTCCAGGATCTTAATTTTATTCGAAGACTTAAACAACTCATTTATTTAAAATAATATCTAACATCTTATAACCTTACCTGCAGGCTTTGACCACAATAGCTCGGCAACCCTAGTCGGCATCTTTGCAGCCGGATGCGCATTAGGGTCATTTTTTGGCGGCATAATAGCAGATAGAATGTCCCAAAAATACCCTCATGCCGGAAGAGTCATGTGTGCCCAATTCAGTGCTTTTATGGGCATCCCATTCTCACTATTCCTCCTCAGAGTTATCCCTCAAGAAGTAAGCAGCTATTACACATATGCCACCACACTATTCTTGATGGGCTTTACCATAAGCTGGTGTGCTACAGCTACAAATGGTCCGGTGTTCGCTGAGGTTGTCCCTCCCAAACATCGTACCATGATCTATGCATTTGATCGCGCTTTTGAAGTATCTTTTTCCTCATTTGCTGCTCCCATTGTCGGAATTCTGTCAGAAAAGATTTATGGTTACGACTCTAAGTCTGTTGACCCCGTTTTAGGTTCGACCAGAGAGGCAATGGCTTTGTCAAGAGGGCTTCTGGCTATGATGGTCGTTCCATTCGGTTTGTGCAGCTTGTTTTATAGTCCTTTGTATTGGACATTTAAACAGGATCGGGAGATCGCGAGAATAGCTAGTGTGAAGGAAACTGAGATGCTATGAGTTTCTTGTTTCTTTCTGTTGTAGGTTTTCTTTTCTTTTCTTTTCCTTTTTTTTTTTGAAGATGAAGGTAAACATTCTTTGCCTCTTGTTTCCACTTTATGTATAACATTGCATTTTTGTTATATGAAGAAAGGAGATTTTGTTGATGAATATGATGGTGATCCATCTTTCAGGTGTTTATTGTTCAGAGTCAGATTTGTGCATGTAGTAGATCTTAATCTTAGCCGATCGTGCACTTTGTCTCTTCCTAATAACAAATTACAGCTTCCAAGGGTGTTTGGTATTGCTTTTATTTTTGAAAACGATGAGAAGGTAGTAGTAAAAGAGTTGTAATAAAAGTTGAAATAATTTGCAATTATAATCCAATTTATTTTATTTTAGTTTATTTTAAAAAGCTAATAGGTGTTGATAAAAGTAAGTGATTTTCAACATCTTTAATCTCTAAATTGTTACCCTAACCTCAATAATATTCCCACTTAGAAATATAGTTTTTTTTTTTAAATGAAAAAAGCCGAACAAATCTAAAAGTAAGTCAAAGCTCATTTTGCTGGACGCTTTGTAAATTGGTCCAATATTATTTGAGATGGTTTTGAAATAACAAATGGATTTTAGTCGGGTAGGTCTCGAATGTCAAATTTTTAAATCATTTTGATGCAACCTGACCCCATTATCATATTATATATGTATATTTATATTTATTATATACGACTTATATAATGTGCATTTGTTTGTATATAGATTTTATTAAAAAAAAATTGAATATATTAGAAAGTCTAATACACCCAAAAAAAAAAAAAAAGTTTAGGCCAAAATATTTATTTCTCAGAAAATATCAGAGAATTTTTTGGTATCGTGAATATTACCAAAATAAAATTATTACACAAAAATTGTCATTGGCCCCGAAGACCCAAAATCATTCCCGAATCACCAAAAGCACCCCAACATTTTGCTATTTTGATCGTATTGCCCCCACTTAGAGCCCAAAGTCTTCGTCAAGGTCCGCTACACTATATAGCGGTACTGGTTACTCTAAAACCACCACAGAACTCAACAATGGCAGGACGAAAACTCCTCGTTACTTTCTTCTTGATGCTGAATCTGATCTCAGTCACATTCTCCTTCTCTGCGGAGCACCCCACAGCTCGCCAAGTTCTAGTCCTGCTTGACGAGCTATCACTCAAATCATCTCATTCCCTTTTCTTTACCACGCTCCAATCTCGAGGATTCAACCTCGATTTCAAGCTCGCTAACGATCCCTCCATAGCCGTCAAGCGCTATGGCGAATACTTGTACGATGGCCTCATTCTCTTCTCTCCTTCTACTGACAGTAAGTTAGCTTAGTGTCTTTTGTATTTTATTTATTTGTTAGCATGAAACGCATCTATATGGGATTCGGATAATTTGCTATAGGTTGTGTTTTTTCGGGTTTTGATGGTTGAAGATTTGTGTAGGGTTTGGAGGGTCGTTGGATATGGATGGTGTTCTGGATTTTGTTGACTCGGGGCATGACCTGATTTTGGCTGCCGATTCAAATGCATCTGATTTGATCCGGAATATTGCTGCTGAATGCGGTGTCAATTTCGATGAGGTAGGTCACCTCGTTCCTTCTGTTTTTGAGATGATTTTCTAATGTAGAGTTCTCCAATTTGGTGTTCTGTTCCTTGAACTGTGTATGCGATGTTGAAATTCGTTACTTTGCATAGTATATTTTAACAAAATCATTTGCCTATCTGATTTTGTGGCCCAATTCATGCTATCAAAGAGATGAGTTACTTGTTTTGCGAGTTGTATCTGTTCTTGGATGTCACTTTGTTTCTTGCATAATCATAATTTTTCAACTTGATGAAATTACGGGCTTAAACTAGAGATATTGATATTCAAAAGTGATTGATGATGCAAGTTGCTCTCCAAGAGCAATGTCGCGATTAGAAGTTTTGCAAGGTTTTGAAACATAATATAGTTTGAGGATTATCTACAGAAATTTGTGTTTGCAATCAAGTTTTAGTAGGAGGACTTGCACTACAGGATTAACATTTTGTTCAACCAGTTCAGTGTGAAAGGGCTCGTTACAATCTTCTCTGCATGTTCTGCAGTCAATGTCATTTAAAAGAAATAGCATCACTTAAAAACATTGTACCTGCAGTTAAAACGAAGGATCTACTTGTGATGCCTTATATTTTCATGCTTGGTCTTTCTATCTATTTGTTGGTCTGACATTGTTCAGTTGCCAGGATCCATCTGCTATGGTCATCGATCATGCTGGTTATGCTGTTTCAGAAACTGAGGGAGACCATACCTTAATTGCTTCTGATGATTTTATTGAATCTGATGTCATTTTGGGAAGTAGAAAGATTGAGGTCAGTTTTTGAGAGGTGCATTGGTGTATCTATTACTGCAAGCGTGAGTTGCTTGTTTTCTTATGTGCATTCTGTTTCTCATTGTTGATCAATATGCTTTATCCCATGATTCGGCACAGTAATAGTAATTCTTTTGGCAATCTTCTCATTCTCCAACTCTCATACAAAATTCTTGTGGCAATCTTCTCATTTTTCCAACTCTCATATAAGCTTTTCTAGCGAGTGGTGCATTAGCAACTATGAGAAAACGTTGTTCACTTATTGATGCATCTTTTATACTTGTGAAACAGGCTCCCGTCCTCTTCAAAGGGATTGGACACTCATTGAATCCTGAAAATAGCTTGGTAAATTTTGAAGATTATAGTGTCTTCTACTTCTGTACTTTCTTCATGCAACAATGGATGAATGTGGTTTTGATTTTGGGACAGGGCTCTTGTAATGAATGTTATGTATGCTGTTCTATATTTGATCCATAGGTTTTGAAGGTTCTTTCTGCATCTTCTTCTGCGTATTCTGCTAATCCAACCTCAGACTTGTTAAGCCCTCCATATCTTACTGGAACAGCTATTTCGCTGGTTTCAGTTGTGCAGGTAGGTTGTTTTTCTGTACATAATGCTGGAAAAATAGACGATCTTTTCAATTTGCAGAGATATGTTGCTCCACGTTTCTGACATACCATGGAATTTCTTGTTCTTGGCTTAATAGTAATACTATGAATGACAGGCTAGGAATAATGCAAGAATTATGATATCTGGATCGTTGGACATGTTTAGCAACCGGTATGTTCCTAGAAGACTATTCCTGTTATATCTTTTGTCCCTTCTTCTAGGAGATAACTCCCTGCAGTACCTACAACCAAAGGAGACACATCTTCTCACCATAGGCACTGTTTGTTTTTCTGCACCAGGTTGTTCAGATCAGGAGTGCAGAAGAGTGGGAGCTCAAATAAGTGAGTGAAGCTCTCTTCTGTTTCAGTTCTCAAGTTGTCCAGAATACAGAAATTTACTCTTTATATTTTGATTTAAATCTATATAGCACATCCCCTTAAACATTCTTTAACACACATTTCGTTCTATTAAGCGAAATGCTTGTGTTTATGTAGCAATTCTGCTCAACTTTCTACCTTCATTTATAATACAGAATTACTTCTTAAGTTTGGACTTAAATTAATACAACATATCCCTTTAATCATTATCTAGCATGCATTTCATTTTCATTAACCTAAATGCTTGTGTTGCATAATCAGTTATACGTTGTCTTTTGTGTTCAAATAGTAAAGAATATGTATTGTCAGTAGCTTCAAGTAATGTATTTTGCTAGTGTTCAAGCTTCCCTCATTATCGACATGTTTTCACTCTATGAAACAAGGAATGCTTTGTAATTCTTTTCTGTAAGTGAGAAATTGCATTACTCTCAAAACACATATTGATGATTTGAGAACATGAATTCTTGTTCTTATATAAATATAATGCCAGTAGATTTTCGTTTTTCTGGTTAGCAACTAACAGATAATCTTAAATGTATGGACAGATATGGAAAATCTGGTAACGAACAGTTTGTTATTGAACTTAGCAAATGGGTCTTCCATGAAAGGGGTCATCTAAAGGTGATCTATTTAGTGGCAATAGTGGTTTCTTGGTTTCTTTATTTCAGGTGGAATTATACCCTCTATCCTTTAAACAACTTGAATTAATAGATTATCTAATTTTCTAGGCTGTCAACCTTAAGCACAATAAAGCTGGTGAAACAGAAGAGCCTCCAGTATACAGGATCAATGATGACCTGGTAATGCTCCAATCCAATACAACTTGGGGAGAGAGAGAGAAAGAGAGAGGCCTCATTCTCATTTCAGTCCACCTAAATGGTAGTATCATCGAAAAGAGAGCAATTCTTCTCATGAATTATGATATCCTTGCAGGAATTTTCCGTGGAAATTTTTGAGTGGTCTGGTACTAGTTGGGTACCATATGTTGCAAATGATGTCCAGGTGCAGTTCTACATGATGAGTCCCTATGTTTTGAAAACCTTGTCGACAGATCAGAAGGTACATTTTTCCTTGTCCATGTGCATTAACCGCTTTGTTGCAAATATGATGCTTAAATTCGATGTATTGGTACATTTTCTGTAGGGGCTCTATCACACTTCATTTAAGGTACCAGATGTTTATGGAGTTTTCCAGTTCAAGGTTGAGTATCAGAAGCTTGGTTACAGTACCTTATCCCTGTCAAAACAGGTGAATCTTCACGTGCTATTTTTCTGAGTTTGCGTTTACATATATGTTTTGCTAATTTTTATGTCGATGCCCAATAAGGAGTACCAAGAAAGCTAACAGGACACGACAGTTTTTATGTGGCTTTAGTCATGAAATATTCCACCCTCTAGAAAAGTGATAGAAAATTTGGAGAATCTTTGCAAATATGCAGCAGTGACTGTAACCTAGGCCTGCTAATAATACCCTACCCAGACCCAAAGAATATGTACTCGTATGTTAGATACCCATACGGGCATGCATTCATTCTTTGTCATACCCCCTCCACCTGCCATTGCCAAAGCCCAACTATATATGATTACCGTAGAGCTGTTTACCCGGCTTTGTTTTACTAAATGGAGGATTATCCAAGCAACAACATATGTTTTCTTTTCCTTACACTTTTCAGCCTTCTTCATTCATTTTGCTTGGTTTTCATTAAGTAATCTGAAAATATGGGGGCTGTAAAGGAAAAGAAAGTATGGGACCCTTTCATGTTTGCTCCTCTGGATGCTCAAGTTTACAAGAAAACCAACTGAACAAGATTCACTTGATGCAGATTCCCGTACAACCCTTCAAACACAACGAATATGAGAGGTTTATCACGACAGCTTTCCCCTATTATGGAGCTTCGTTTTCTACGGTAAGTCGGTAACTCTCTTTGTGTGTGCGCGCGTGTGTAGTTGTAGTATTGAAATTATATGTTGGCACGAGTTTTGGAGCTAATGAGGAGAACGTGTGGATTGCAGATGGCTGGATTCTTCATCTTCAGCATCATTTTCCTCTACAACAAGTGAAAATTTTTTCTTCTCTGTCAAAAAGTGAACGGAGATTTATCTGATTTGGAAAAATTTCTAGGGGCTTCATTTACCTTAGGCCTTTCTTCAGTTTCTGTAAAAGGACACCACAGACACAGAGCGTTTCTCACATTTATTAGGTGGGTTTAGTGTTAAATCACATGGATATGATGACAGCTTAATCTGACTTTTACTGTAATCGTATTGACAATTTTGGATCGCCAGCAATTGAACATTCTAATTGTTGGGCAACTTCTTTCTTTCTTTCCTTTTTTTTTTTAAAAAAAAAGAAATGATTAACATATTCAATCCATTAATGTATTAGATCAGTAAATAACCCAAAAAAAAAAAAAAAAATCCGTAAGAAGGTGTACGGTGAAAAATAGAACAAAGCTATTATTAAGTAGAAGAAAATACTAACACAAGTTAGTACGAGTAGAACTCATTATTTCTTGATTACGAGACTTCCCTCATCATTAGGGCAACGGTTCCTCGGCAATTGCAGGCAAATTATACCGTCTAATATTACTATGAAAATAATGCTGGACATATAAATAAATAAATAAGGAAAAAAATAGATACATATAGATTTATATGGTCTAGTATTTTCGTTCTCAAAATTTATTTACTGTTGTGAGTCTGTTCTTTTGGCTCCCAAGAATTTATCAGTATGCGATGCATTACCCAATATTCAAATCTAAATAGTTTCTCTATGATTTGTCATCGAAGAATGATCTTAATTTATTTTTAATATTTACTTAGAAATTAATATTTCCAATTATATTTGGCATAATAATCAAACCTAATTAAATTTGAGATCCAAATATTCGATTCAAATCTCAAAAGTTGACCCAAATTCTTCTTCTTCTTCTTTGTACTTTCACATTTTTTTGGTTTATGCTCATCTGTTTCTGGAATTTGAGTTCTTAATAATTGCGGGTGCATGCATCACGGGTCAATTATTATATTCATCACTGGTCGGTGCCAATTATACTATTCCCTCCTCGTTATTGTCGCTTCTCTTCTTTTATTTATTTTCTTTTTCCTTTGAAAATTTGCCTAACCACGTGCTTTCCTCATGCCAAAAAAAGTCCCCATTTTTCACGTTGAGTTGCAATGGGTCCAAAGTTTTACGTCAAAATCAACTTGTCCTTGGTCTTTGGTATCGTTTAAAGCTTGATAGTCTTAGGTTTCGTGTCATTTCAATCAATTTTATTATATAGATTTGATTCAACCACGTCTCTATGGGCTTTGCCAAGTAGATAGACTCTCGTTGAGTATTTGGTATTGTTTCTGCTTTTGAAAAAAACATTTTTTGTTTAGAAAAATCAAAAAATTAAATGTTAAAATTAAATTGAGAGCGTTTAAAAGTTAAAAATTGATAAAAGAATTAATAGGGTACTTTTAAAATTAAGTGTTTTGCACGGTTTTAGTGTTTCGGTTTATTATCTTTTCCCCAAAAATAATATTTCAATACTTTATTAAATAAAGATAAAGTGTTACTTTTGTCTTTTGTCATAGAAAAATGGAAGCAAAATTTGAAAGCACCTCGTGCTTTTTGGGATTTTAGTAAATTTTATAGTGACCTTTCTGTGCACATTTTAATAACTATAAGCTAAAAAGCTTGTAATAATAGCAATGCCAAATAATATTTAGGAAAATAATATAATAGTCAACCTCATTTAAACAATCCCAAATCCTGAACTTACTTCCATGGTTGTTCTTATTTAAAATTAATTAATTTTTAATACTAATCTGGTTTCTTCCTATTTTGGGATCATTAAGTTGTTATTATTATTATTATTATGCCAATGTATGAAATTTGCTTTATAAAATAATAAGATTAACACTAATATCTGTGGATAGTAAAAATCAACCATTTTCTTCAACAATAAGTATCCAAAGTTAGTACAAAAGTCCTTTCATCTATTCACGACTTTTATTAGAAGAACATATTTAATATCTGACTATTTAAAGATGAGTTGTCATAGGTTGCAAAAGCAATAAATAGGAATAGCCCATTAGGGGGAAAAAAAAGAAAAAAGAGAAAAAGCGATTTATAAGTACCTAGAAACAAAATTATAAAATAAAATCTCAATATTATCGTTATTTAATAATCTACTATCCTATCCAATTTGGCGAGTGGACTATGGCTGCAAAAGAAATGAGCTACTTGTCGCATTCTATTTGAAATTTCAACGTATACTTAAGAAGTCAAGAAAAACACTTTTCGTTAGACAATTATTCACTCTTATATAATATTATTATGTATAAAAAAATTTAAAAAAATCTCCTTAAAAAATATCCTGAAATATTCTGTAATATTTTTATGAGAGATTTAGAGAGTCTCACCCAACCGATCGTCAGATCAAATAGGTCTACGTCGACTATTAAGAAGGTGAATAGTATAAATAGATGATGAGATCTCATTTATAATCATTAAATTGAAAATCAATATAAGAATTTCTTTCTAAGTTAGTTATCTTGTTTATTTGCTTGGATTGTATACGACTACGAATTATGATGTTCCTAGTTCAACATGACAAAACTCTGGGTAGAACAAATAATAACAATAAGGTTGGTCTAATCTCACCCATCACGGGGTGGGGTTCAAGTCTATAAATGAGTTTTGGTACTTCATAGGCTTAGGCATATCCTCCCCTGTATATGTATATAGTATTATAATTATCGATATTTATAATAATTTATTACATTTAAATTATTTATCTTTTTTTTCAATTGTTGAAATATATGTCAAAAAAAATAAAATTCTTTATCATATATGTTGATAAGATAATATTTAACGAAATTAAGTTTAATATAATTTTTTACAATTAAACTTTATCGATTGTACGGTTGGTTAATTATCATAATAGTTGAAAATACATATGCATATATACACACACACAACTCCACTTGAAAACCTCAAAATTATCACAAGTAGTTGCATTGTGGGTGTTAAATATCATTATAGTTGACAAAGATGGCTGAAGTCAACGTGAAACAGAAGATGAGGATTGCACGATTAATACATAAGATCATTAAAATCCACTTAAAACTTTCGTAATTATTAATGCATACGTTACCAAATTAATACATGTCATGTGTATTAAATATTTCTTTATAAAAATATTTGATAATAAATACAGTACACATGACTATATTTAGAGGTATGGAATAGGAAATGAAACACCATTTGCAATAGGGGATCCAGTCCGTAATTAGCTTGTCGCTATTGCAAAATCCTCTCAAATCTCCTATAATTAACTTCGTCTTTCTTCTCAATCTTCACACACTCATACAGTGATTTTAGAATATTCTTCAAAAAAGAAGAAAAGAAATGAGTGTTGTGAATTCTCTTCCCACATGGTCACAAGTTGACAGCACCAGATCCAGATCCAAGCCCTTTCTTCTCCCTCACCCACTCAATAACAATGTTCCCATTTCCCTCTATTTCTCAAATCCTATCAGAAAACCCATTAATTTTTCTTCAGTTTCCATATCAGCAATCCTCTCCAAAGAGCAGGAGAATAAGACCTCTTCTTCTTCTTCTTCTTCTTTTTCTCCAACCTTCAATTTCAAGAACTACATGATTGAAAAGGCTGAGGTTGTGAATAAAGCTTTAGAAGAATTAATCTCACCAAGGGAGCCTTTAAAAATTCATGAATCCATGATATATTCCCTTCTAGCAGGCGGCAAAAGAGTACGACCCGTCCTGTGTATAGCTTCCTGCGAACTTGTCGGTGGCCAAGAATCCACTGCCATTCCGGCAGCGTGTGCCGTCGAGATGATCCATACTATGTCTCTAATGCACGACGATTTGCCCTGTATGGACAACGACGATCTGCGCAGAGGAAAGCCCACAAACCACAAGATTTTTGGCGAGGATGTGGCTGTTTTAGCCGGTGATGCCCTTTTGGCATTTGCTTTTGAGCATGTGGCCACAGCCACCAAAGGGGTTTCTTCGGAAAGAATTGTTAAAGTCATTGGTGAATTGGCTAAGTGTATTGGATCAGAAGGGCTAGTAGCCGGACAAGTTGCCGATATATGCTCAGAAGGGATTTCTGAAGTTGGATTG
>JACFYI010003072.1:1699872-1715210 GCA_014898755.1 Handroanthus guayacan | reverse complement strand
TCTCCCATCTCCTCCGCTGCGTTCCTTCACCTCCGAACAACCCACAATCCGGCCACCGCTCTGTTTATTACCTCCTCTCCTCTCCTTCGCCCTGCCTCCGCCACCCTCCTCCGCTTCTACATTCTGCGCGACGACCGTTTCGTCAAAATCAGAGTTATTTCCAATCATAAGGACTTGGAGTTTGACCAAACTAAGTCCGGGGTCGTGTTTAAGGTTAATCATGGGGTTTCGGTGAAGTTATCCGGTGGCGTTAATGTGTTCTCACTGTACTCTGTTTCGAATTCTAAGATTTGGGTGTTTGCCCTGAGATTGATTGGGGATGAGGGGGGTGGAGAAGCTCTGAAGCTCATGAAGTGTGCGGTGATTGATTGTTGTTTGCCGGTGTTTACGATTACGATCTTGTTTGGGTTTTTGATTCTTGGGGAAGAGAATGGGGTTAGGATTTTTCCTCTGCAGCCGCTGGTTAAAGGAAACCATAGAAAGGAGAAGAAGAATAGTGGTAAAAGATACAATTTGAAAGGTGGTTTAAGTAATGGAGTAGATGTTGCAAAGGGTAGCAATGGAAGTAAAACTGTCGGTACAGATGGAGATTTGAATCTGGTGCCTGCCAAGGGTGAAAAAAGTGAAAAACATTCCGATTCTGGTGGGTTTGTGAGTTGCTGATGTGTTTGAATTTGCTTTGTTTTGAATTTTGATCCATCCTTCATATAGAATTTGTTCTCAATCTTTCGATGAAGAGATTCTGTTTGTTTGAGACATGTAAACCATGAATATATGCTTTCGTTGAACAGTTAAATGTACTGTCGAGACCTATGAAAGTGTTCACTCTGCTATTTGCTGATTGTGCATTGTGACTTGCAGTGAAGTTGAGGTCTGTGAAAGTGAGACAAGATTCTAGAGATGTGGGTGCATTTTTCGTCGCGTTCGAGGCTGGGGATGTCCAATGTTCCATGTCAATGAAGATGACTGGGAGATCAGTCAAGGCAATTTCTATCCAGGCATTATCTGCTTGCCACTTTGTGGTCTTAGACTCTGTTGGAGATGTACACCTTTTATGCCTTTCTTATCCCGTCCAAGGTTTGGATAACCCCTGCACCGTGAAGCGGTTATCTCAAACCATGAAAGTTCAAAAGCTAGCAATTTTTCATGATGTTTCTACAGGTTTACTTTCTTCATTACTCTCGAAATTTTTGCATTCGGGATTTACTATCTAAAGATCCAACGTAGCTAAAAACTTTTTGCAACCAATTGCAGTGACACAAACTATTTGGATGTCAGATGGACGGCATAGCGTGCACCTTATGATGGTCTCTGACATGGATACTTCCTTCAATGAAACCGAAAAGAAAGACACCAAGGAAAAGCTCATACAAACTTCAGGTTCCAACCATTGCCAGTCATGTTAATGTGTTCTTTCAGTCGTACTAACTTGTATAGTCGTATGATAGGTAATTATCAGCTCCATTTTGACTTAATGAGCTTGGTCTGAGGCAGAACATATATTAGCGTTGACAAAACATACTTCTTTAAGATATTTGTTTTGACCATCATTAATTGAGAATGATGCTCTTATATGCCTCAAATATCCTTTCTATATGCACCATTAAAGTTGAAAGTAAAGTTATATGTTTTATTCTCTCAGACTAAGTTTTTCTGCCATTTCCCTTGTAGTTACCCAAACAATTTTTACCAGCGAAAAGATCCAAGATATTGTGCCTTTGGCTGCCAATGCCATACTGATTCTTGGACAAGGTACGCAAATCCTATTCCTGTTCTTTTTTCCCTGCCCAAGACAAGAGAATCATGTTGCATAATGCTTGTAGGTCTAGATTTCCTTAGTTCTATACTTTTCAGGATTTAAGGAAATCAGTGGCACAGATTTTTCTTGTCATTTTGTGGAAGCTATTGGAGTTTGCAACAATCTATAGAAGGAACTTTGTTTATACCTTGCAAATTTATAGATTTTTGGAAACTTTATGGTATCTTTTCCCTATTTGCCAATGTTGATTGAGTACAACAACACTGCTTGGTTTCCCTTAACTCCTTTTCCCCTCTTACTAAGAGGAGATGATAGTTGCGGGTTATCATAAATGATTTTCTAGTTCTTTTACCCTAATTATTATTGTGACGCATCTGTTTACTTATGAAGTATTTCCATGAAAACCGGTCATTTTCCATTTCACGCTATCTGATTAATGTTTTACGCACTTCTGCTTTTTCATACGTGTAAAATTTTCTCAGTATTGTGCAGAATGATGAATTCTTACTGAATCTTTTTATGGTTCCCTATATTCCAATGTTGACTGGTCACATTTGGTGTTCGTATTTCTTTTACTTAGGTCTCCTTCCCTCGGGAGAAGACATTCCTGCTGGTTCATTTATAGATAATAGTTCATTTGCTGTAATTATTATCATGAAAAGTTTTTTATGAAATGGAGTTTACTAAGATGATATAGTTTTTTGTTCCATCATCCTTTTCATTTATGTGATATATATTCTGCTTTTTGTTTACAGGAAGTATGTTTGCCTATGCAGTTTCCTAATCTTGCTTGATGGTTCTGTTTTGAGATTGGTAAGTTTGCCGTACACGAAAGTTTCTTCTGTTCCTTCTGGGAATAATTAACTATAGCTGTTGTACCAAAGTATAGATTGCTCTTACCAATTGTAGGTGCGTGACACTGTTGGAAAATTTCCGGCTATTGCATCAACCTTATCTCTGAACATGAGTAATAATCACTCTGCAATAAGTGCTTCTATTATTTATTTGGTAGGTTGTATTTTGCTCTGGAGCTGGATAGGTGGTCTATACCACGCATTTCGTTTGTGCACAAATTGTTGGGAAAAGTAAGTTTTCTTTATGTTCTGAATGTTTTTCTGCTAGTTCTTTTAGTTTAGAATGTAATTCTTGTTGTCAGGACTTCTAGCTGTCTTCATGTTTTCCGCTTCAAATTGTTTACATCTTTTGGTTATTGTGTACTGTATTCCATTGCAGGCATCTAATACATCCTATTGTGCATCAGCTGAAGAGCACTGGGTTTCAAAGTAAGAATGCTTTTTATCAATTTTTTATTGAATTTTCCAAGTGTACAACGCACTATCCTGCGTGTGCTTGTCTCCACTTGTGTCTCTCTTCCCGTGCTGTTCTTTACCCTCTGCCAACCAATTTCTACCAAAATTAAGTGCACTCTTTAATCTTCTTTTATTCTCTGTTATAAACTCTTCCCTTAGTGTCCTGGGATACACGTGTGTGGTCGTATCCTCTTTGTATCTGTATGATAATATCATGGTCATGTCTGTACGTGCGTGTATATGTTCCTTACATGTATGTCCCTTTTTTTTTTTTTTTTGTGTGTGCGCGCGCATGCTCTATACATGTCGACATGTCTTGTGTGTCTCTGTACGTGTGCTGATATTTATGTGTGCTTTTAAATATGACGTCCATCTGTGGTGGTTTCATTTGGTATTCTGTAGACTGCTGTGTACTTAATTGAAGCTTTTTATTTTTTCTATTTTGCTTCCCGTACTCTCTCTCTTCTTTGCCCAGGAGTTTCATCTGCAGAGCTAAGAAGGATATCAGCTGATGGATGTTGGCAACTGCTGCTTGAGTTGGCTTGGAAAATAGTCGTGTGGAGTCCACAGACGCTTCTTGCCCCCTGGTTGATACAGCATCCCGATCCATGACTATGAAGCTTATATCAACTCTTAGCTCTTTGTGCAACAAAGTTTCATCAGCCTTAACATTGCTGGAGGGTCCATCGCAGATTTACTTGTCGTGACAGATTAATATTGAGGGTCGAGATTCCGCTCTGGCTAGAATGCGCTATTTGGAGGTGTTCTCCATATTCTTGAGAGGAGAGTGGGAAAGGATGATTCTGTACACAATGGAACGTTACATTTGTGATAAGCCAGAGTTGTATTATTAAACACGACATATGTTTGTCGATTATCTGATTTACAAAAAACTCTCTTTTATTCCCCTTAGGTGTTATTACAGATTTTTGACAGATTTCTGAGTTCTTGATTAATTTTTGGAAATTTCAAGTTTGCTAGTTTATTTTATTTGTGTCCAATTTGGTATATACATGAGCTCATTCTTTTCCGCATGTGGGGGTCTCGCAGGATTAGTGAAATGTGAACCACTACCGACTACCGTGAATTATGCATACAATATGATAATTTGAAATAAGGAAAATATTTTTCCTTAGTTACCTCCTTTTTTGACTATTTAATTTTTCTTAGGTAATTTTGTACTGCAGCTCCATAAAAAATTATTGAAAATGAACGTTGGATATAACTCAACCTGAAAGCTATTTCGTGAAATGAGAATTTATGAAAAATTGTTAAAGAAATTGACAGTGATTTTGATACGTTTCTCTACAAGACAAGATATCTAGTATGTGTACGTGAATTCGACTGGGAATCTATTTAATTTAGTAATTCTCTTTATTAAAATCCAAGAATCAATCATAGCACCAAAAATATAAGGAATGGAACCGGGCCTTCATAGTTGGCTGTAAAATCTCATTCTTGCGAATGAGTAATTCGAAATCCAGCGCTTATTCCCACCCACAGAAACAATATCATTATTAGATGCTAAGAAATAAGACAAAGGAGATAAAATGTTTGGCATCAATACAAAGAAACTTAAAGAGGGACATAAATTTGAATGAAGCAAAGGCCAAAGAGACAGTAGACAGATGGGCCTATGCTCTGCCATATGAAAACCTACTCAGCACAAATTTGAACCAAAAGCTGACGGTGGAGATGATCTTTAAGGTAGGCGTGAGGGTGGGGGTCATGATGGTGATAATGACCATACCCACCCCACCCCCCCTCTCCCAACATGGACATGCACATACATACATAAAAAACATTCTCCCTTCCATAGTATTTGCATGTATGTCGCCCCCACGCTATTTCTCTATCAAACTCAAACTCGAAAGTAACCCCCATGTTGACGGGTACTTATCACTAACTTGGGACACAAATCCCCCATATTTACTCCTTTTTTACTTCACCGGATAATGCGTTAATGTTTATTTAATGCACTCAACTTGACTCGACTCGACTCAATCTTGATGTGTTATTACAGTTGTCGATTACTTGCGCGTTTGATATTCAATGAAGTCACTTAGACTTGACAAGATAGAGTCATCTCGTCAATTATTATATTAACTCAACTATATCAAGATTTTTCTTGGTCACTCGAAAGTTCTAGTCATATTTTGTAATTTTAGGTTGAAAAGTTACCAACCAATCAACTCATGTAAAACTCAAGAACATAACCTAATGGACCCTGTATAATCAAATTGATTCTAGTTAGAAATGTCGAATGATGAAATCAAATATGAATTCACAAAATGGACGTCTTAAATTCTCTAGACTCGGTATTTAGAAGTGAGACGAAATGCAACCTTTTTCTCAATTAAGTTGGCATTTTAATATATCATAAATTACAGCAAATCTTGTCAAGGGTTTAATTTCCACAACCCAATTCATAAATAGTCAATTATAGACAGCTGTTGTCGTTCTTTAGATGAAGTGGTACCGCCTCCCCCTTTTTTCATAGAAGAGATGCAAGTTTGATTCCCATCAGTAGCATATGAGATTTTTTTTATCTACTGCATGATAGTTTATTCTCTTATTAGTTTAGAATTTGACATTTAAAATGTATCGATGTATTGATATTGGTGTAATGGTTAAATCTACTGAGTAATTCTCTAAAAAAAAAAAAAAAGTTGTAGACAGCTGGAATTAATTTTGATTGCTAGTATTTGGAATCAACTAACAGTCCCATGTACCAAATCACTTAAATCTATGTGTCGTGGACCATCTTACCCAAATTTCGAGAATACCCCATATCTAACACTATGTTTCAATCCCAAATCAGGAAATGAAACAACAAAAGTAGTATGTCCCCCACCAATTAAAGGGTCATTATCACAAAATTAATCATCTATAGGTCCATTCCCCTTAGGCTGTCATTGGATTCAGTAGAAAGGACTCTTATTTTTGCATTGCATTAACTAGCCCTCTGTATTTTTTGAAAATCATGGGATAATTACCTCAACACCCCCTGACATCTGGCTTAATTAAAGAAATCATCCATGTGATTTGAGAAATTATAATAATATCCATTACCATTATTCAGTTAAAGAAAAACTTAATAGAACTTAGGATTCTCAATTGATCTAACATACATAAGTTTTCAAGGATTTAAATTTAGAGGGTGTTTGGGTGAGCTTATAAGCTTTTCAAAACATTTTATAAGATGTTTAAGAGCTTTTAAGATGTTAAAATATGTTTGGTGAATTTTTTCAAAAAAGATCTTATAAACTTTCAAAATAAAATGTTAGGAGCTTATAAGCTCTTTTTAAAAAAGTAAGAAACTTCTAACTTATTTTTAAGATTTTCACATGCGCTCTTAATTTTAATCATTTTAATTACAAAATTATCATTGCTAATATCTTTTAAGCTAAAACACCTTATTTTATCCAAATACTTTGACAACTTATTTTTAAAATAAGATAAAACATCTTATAAGCTCCAAAAACATCTTATAAGATGTTTTAAATAAGCTTAGCCAAACACCCTCTTAATACTACACTAGCTGCTTTAAATAATCTGACGACAGGATATGTAATTGTAATTTTCCAAATCATAAGGAGCATTTATATAACTAGGTCAAATATAAATAAAATAAAATAAAGGGAATTTACACTAAGATTTTCCCTCTGATTCCTTCCAGCACCATATAAAATATAAATAAAATAAAATAATGGGAATTTAAACTTAGATTTTCCCTCTGATTCCCTCCAGCACCATATGACCCTCAGCAATATATGCCAATGGGACTATGGTCCATTACCCAAACAGATCTTATCAGAAAAAGTTAACAAAAAAAGAATATACAGTTTGAATTGCTTGGCCTTAATTGAAAATTTGTCTGAAAAGCAGCTTTCACACATCTTTTTGCTGATTCTGCTTTTCAAAATTTTACCTCTCCTATAAAAGAATGCATTATGCAAAGAAAATCTGAAGTAAAAACTTTGAAAATCTTGAAGCTGTAGCCAAACACATACTTATATTCATGGGGCATAATTTCAATCTGAAAGAGTGGTCATTCAAGGCTGAAATAAGCTGTGAAAATAGGAATTCAAGAAGATTATCCGGATCAATTTTAAGGACTTCAAGAGAGGAAGAAAGGTCTTTCAGATCAAATGTAACTATTTCCAGCACTTCTTCCTCTCCTGGCTACACAATTAAAGGTAAATTTATGGCCCACAAAGAAGCACGGTCTTATTATGTTTGGATTTTTATTTATTTACCTTTTTTTTTCTTTCTTTCAGTCTCTAGTTACTGAAAAGTGTTTAACCAGTGTTTGTTTAAGTGAAATTTGCTTTTGTTAGAAAGAATTTGAGTTAAAATCCAATTGGAATCTTGAAGCTCTCGATGGGTGCTTTGAGATTGTCCTTCGGCTATTCTGTGAAAAGAGTGAGATGAAACTTCTATATCATCATTATTGTATTACTTTAAATTTTCAAAGTATCCCAAATGTATTCCTTATTTGATAAAGTATGGACTATGGATTATTGTTTTGGCCGCAAGATAGTAATTTAAAACATTAGAATAACAAAAACTTACTTATTTTTGACTTGTAGTCACTAATATTCTCAACTTTGAATAATGATATTTACTACTAATTAACTTCTCGACTTCTGTTAATTACCAAAACACTCTCTTTGTAAATTGTTGCAAGATTTAACTTTTTGGCAAAATTTATGCAGAGGAAATTGACCCTTCAACATACTCATTTACCGCAGCCCTAAAAGGTAAGAGTTCAGACCAAAAAATGGAAAAATTAAACTGAAAACATTATTATTTTCTCTCTTAATTTCTTGGGATATATGATTTTCTTGCAGCACTACAAGCAAAAACTGTGTATGCATGGGAATACATATCACCAGATGGTGGCTTAACTCTCAACTCAAAGTGGAATGATGCAGAAAAATACATTTCAAATCCCTTATCAGGAGAAGTTCCTCTGGAGTGTTTATCAGCAAAAACTCTTAGCGGGAGATCATTGGGAGGCTTAACAAGAGGAATCACTATGTCTGCTCCATTGATCTATTCTGCACAATTGCAGCATCAGTTTCAGACCAAGTTTCCGATTAATGAGAAAGATGAAGTGAAAATTACAGTCCAAGGTTTCATACTGGTTTTAATTCTTGATAAGCCCATAAATCTTTAGGCAATGTCTGCTTTTGTTTTAAGGATAATTATCTACACCTTCTCCAGGTTTGGTATAATTGTAAAAATATTCCTTGAATTTGGATAATTACTATTACACTTCTTACCATTATAAGTTGAGCTAACGCATAATTGTAATTACATCTCTTGAGCTCACATATAAATTACATTACATTCCCTTATTTAGGGGGTCTATTTGTAATGTTTTAAGATTTCTAGAGGTTGAAATGGTAATTATTTGTCAACTGAACTAAAAGGTAAAAAATATAATGATAATTATTTAGATCTCAGGGAGTGTTTTGATAATTATGTGAAATTTTATGAGTGTTGAAGTAGTTATCCTTTGTTTTATGAGTGTTTTCTGGGAAATGTTTTCGGGGAAAAAAAAGTTAGACAATGTGAAATATGTTTGGCATTGTTTTAGGGTATTGTGGAAATTTAATTTTAGACGAAAGTTATAATTGGTATAACTTTGAGAGGGACAATTTTATTTGTAGTAGTCAAATCAAGTCAAACAAGATGATTCATTTCCTCGAACGAAAAATGATCTTAGAAAACAAAATCAAACATTTCTCCTATAAATATAATTTCTTAAAAATGCAGAGCGAAAGAAGAGCACAACAAGAGACGTGGGAATACAAAGTAGTCTCAGTTCAAGAAGTCCTAGTCCTAGTCCAGCTCCGACTCCTTCAATTGAAGAAAGGCCAAGAAAGCTTAGTGTGGGAGAAAGTGCAGATTCATCTGTTTCTAGTGCCAAACTCAAATCTGAGGCTGAGGTAAATTAAAATTTGCTTAAAAATGTGTGGTGTATCAAGAAATAAATGCATTTTTTTTTTTACATTAGTTAATAAATTGCCCGAGGTAAAAGTAATGTGCCTGGAACAGGCCTTGTCCTGATTCTATCCCCCACCTTAAATGGGCTGATCCCTTCCCCACCCAAAGGCTGCCAATGGGATGGATTTTAATATGTGGATCCGATATGGAATTCCATCTGATAAAATTCGAATTCGAATTTTAATAATATTATATATATGATATTGATGAAAACTTTTAAATACAATACAATATATGTGACATTATGATTAGCAGTGTAGAATATATTATTTTGATGTATTTTACTTATTAAAGTAATGTAGTTATTATTCATTATTGTTCAGGTTGATCAAATTTTAAATTTTATATAGTGGGACTTGGTCTTGAAGGACCCAGTTCCTATAAAATTTCGAGATAGATTTGCATGTAAAAATTATTAATAGGTCTTAAATTCAAATTATCCTGATTTGATTCAGACCTGATCCATTGACAACCTTGCCGCCTTAAATGCCATACAAAGAGTTGGCTTTCCTTTTCTCGTCCCCAGTAATTTGCAAAATGATAGAGCAATCATATAGTATCATATATGCCTGACATGAATGCTTAATGCAGGTAGAAGAAGCGAGAGAAACAAAAGAGGAGGAAAAACACACAAAAAGAAATGAAGGAAGAGATAGAAAGAAGGCAATGTGCAGGTGCATCAAGGCCAAGGGCCAAGGAGGAGGTTGCCTATCATTTAAGGGTTTATGGTGGCACAACAAAGACAAGCACAAAACAAGAAAAACCAATCCCACTTCTCCTACGGTTCTGTACCATATTAATGCTTGTTACAAAGAATAGATTAATGTTCTAATTGTTACAGTATCATAGAAAGATTCTCAATTTCCAATTTATCTAATTAGTTTAATTATTTAATTATAATCTTTTTCTTAACTCTGCAATCAAGGGATTGAAACAACTTATAAGTATATACGTCGATAAGTTGAGAAGCTGAGAGATTGATGGAATTAAATGAAAATAAAGGGGATAAACCCACAAGCCCATTCGTCGAATGACTCCTAGCATAAGGACTATAGTCTATACATATCTTCAAAGATATTAGTTAAAGGGTTGGATATTTAATTATTAAAAAATATTTACTCTGGAATTTTAGAGAACACAATTATTAACAACAGTCTACTTCATTTTCGAGTCAGAAATCCTTCTATTTTAGCATCTGATTCAGACCAGATTTCAAATGATATCATCCATCACATATATACATGAGGGCAATTAAAAATTTCCTTCCTAGCACAAAATTTTAGCATTATGTATATACAAATATATAGAAGCAATGAGCCAAAAAGAAAGCAATGATATAGATGGAAAAAGTGCGTGCCATGGTGCTTGATTTTCGTGTTTCAATTGTACTAGACTTGATATCGTGTTCTTTTTTTGTTCTTATTTTTGGTGAAGAACTGACAAAACTCATTAGCTTCACATGCATGCCTACTTTCAAATGGAAAATCTGCCATTTCTCAGTTCCCACACAATAAATGCTTTACCAAAGTACTAATTGGATTTTTCTTGATTGAATATTTTGAGATTTGATTCAATTATAACATCTTTGGAACTTGTGTATGGTACCCAAAATTTAAGGTCGAATAATTTAGTTACTTACACTTACCATTGTACTTAGTACCTATTCATTCTTTTTTTGATATATAAAAGTAGTACCTATTCATTCACACAACACAAAATGTACCCTTTTCAAGAAACATTACTCTACGAGTTATTAAAATGGAACACAAAAAAAAAAAAAAAAAGAAAAGAAAAGGAAAAACTTCATAGAAAAATACTTTTATTTATTATTAATCATTTGTTTTTGTGATAAAGCCTATGATGATAATCAAATTTGTCATCAAGTCTCAAGGTTTGGACTCTTCCGATATGAAATAATATTTTATGATATTGATTTTATATTGTTAATTTAAAGAGAAATAAAAAAGAAAAGGGTTTTCTTTATTTTATTCTTCTTGAGAGAAACTATTAGTATATTCAATCAAAATACATTAATAACGATCAAAATCAAATACACTAATAAATTTGACGTGGCCCAAAAATTGGATGAGAAATCAAAAAGAGAAATCAGGAATTTTGACTAGGGAACGCAGTCAACTTTGATCTAGCATGTGTAGTATGCCGAAAAATTGCTCTAGTGCTCTTGTGTGTTGAAAGCGTGTATAGTATGGGAAAAATTCTCTCTAGGATTATTATATGCTAGAATGAGTGGCCCCCCCTAACCTTGTCGTCATTAGGGGTATTTATAATGTTTAAGTTGGGGATTAGTGGGTTTATGGGCTTGTAGGCCCATTTTCTTTGGTCATGGCTTCATTGATTAATTATTTATATTTACCATTAGTCATGCTTAAATTCGATTAATTTATTATTTTACTTTTATACCCTTAACGGGTATATTAGGTATATCAAAATTAATTTTTTTTTTTTAACACCAACTCAAAAATCTTTAAGAATTACATGCGGTAAAATAAAACTAAAAAAAAAAAGAAAAGAAAACACCAAACACCGGGTAGAGTTAACTTTTGAGGTTATGATCCTCTCCAGTTGATCATTAAAGCAATGCTTCCTCGTCCCACAGTAGTTGATTGGAGGCATTCGCGATATCATTTGTTCTGCCACTCCTTTGGGCTTTTGACAATTTGTGTGAGAAAATCTTAAACAGTAAAGCCCGATGGGCATTTGCCCCATTTCTTTTTCATGGGCTCTTTTAAGATCTGTATTGATTCTTTCAGACAAACATAGAAATAGGAAGGAAAAACTGCGAAAAAAAATAGAAGAGAATACAAGGCCACGTCATCTTCCAAGATTTTGGCCGTTAAAGAGTGGCCACAGGTAGCTCAACCAACTGTTCGCCTCCGGCATCTCCTTTCTCCTTCACCTCACAGCACGCATTCGTATACCATATACATATGAAAGCAGCGGCGGCGGCTATGGTGGGTGGAGGAATAGTTCTCTGCTCACAGAGTTCCGCCGCGTCTGGCTGCACCTGTTTGCTCTCTCTGAAGCGACTGCCATCGGCTTCTTCAGGGACTATAGGACCCAAATTCTCCAGCTTCTTTTCCGCCAATAATCAAGCCCCGATTTTACCCACAAACCATCTGAAAAATAGTAGCTCAAGATTCAGACTCGTCGCCAGAGCTGCCGAGTCAACTCCGCCGTCTTCCGTCGCCCCCGACAAGTCCATTGTCCCCGATGACGAGTTCTCGCTCGCCAAAGTACGAACCCTTTTTTCTATTTTCAGCAATTTTCGTTTTGTCGAAATCCGTTTACCATATTGCTGCTGTCCCATATGTTTAGAGTTCATGACCAGAGTGTGATAAGTTAGTTTCTCTTTTTTCTTTTTCTTTTCCTCTAAATTTAAATTAGTTGATAATTTATTATTATTATTTTCAGAATTATTCACGTATACTGAAATTCAGGCTAACATAGATAATCTTGATAGTTCTTTTTGCCGGTTTCTTTGTTTGTTTCTTTCTATGTTGCCACTTTGGTTCTTGTTAAGTTGCAGATTAAGAATATGTGGGAAACTAAATTAGTTCTTGTTGCTTTTAATTTTACAGTAAATTTCCATAATTTTGGCGACACCTTGGGCAGTTCTTCATAAGTACTAACATTTGAACATTCTATCCAGGTTTCTTTTGGTGTCATTGGATTAGGTGTTGGCATCTCACTTCTCTCGTGAGTATATATGCCTTTTATTATTCGTGAAATATATGCTTTCAACCATTGTCAAGGTTGAAAGAATATGAATATGATTATAAATAATCCCAAATCGCGGCCGCATAGTATTTTTCCTTGTTTCTGGACATAAAATTTCATAATGTAATAAAATATTCAAGAGAAATACAAGAAACTTGTATAATGTAATTTATCAAGAATACTAGTCTTAACTTGTGTTCACAAAACAGGTATGGTTTTGGGGCTTACTTCAATATTCTCCCGGGATCTGAATGGTCAGCGCTAATGCTAACTTACGGCTTTCCTCTGGCAATAATTGGAATGGCCCTCAAGGTTATTATCTTCTGACTTCCAATGTGACATCTAACATCACATTTCCATGTCTTAAATCCAATTTCATTTTGTTAATTGTTGTTTTGTATCATTTCTTCACTTTTGATGTGTTTTATGTTTATATTGTTTTCTAGTATGCAGAGCTTAAGCCTGTGCCCTGCTTGACCTATTCAGATGCTCAGATGATAAGAGAAAAATGTGCGACTCCTATACTTAAGCAGGTGAAAATTTCATATTTATGACTTATTTTCATACAACTCTTTCAGTATCGGTGCTACATCAAATTGTCAATTATGCGACTAATTTCTTTTGCACATTCCGTCTTTGCTTCTCTTTCAACCTTAATGATTGTAATGCATGCTCGTTTAGCCTTGTTTGGGTAATGGAGCCGATGTTTCAGATTCTGAGGGCCCCTTTTCTTGTCGTGTTGCTGTTATATGAACTGTTTATGCATGCATGTGCTATAATCTTGCCGCAACTCTCCTTTCCACCTGCCCTGTTTTGCCTAAAAATGAGTTTTTCATCTTATTTGTTAGGTCAGAAGTGATGTTACAAGATACCGTTATGGAGACGAGCAGCATTTGGATGAAGCATTAAAGCGAATTTTCCAATACGGTCAGGTACTCAAAAACTCCCTCCTCTTTCCTGCTATTTCTGCTCCCTCCTCAACGATTGATGCGAATTCATGACAGCACTAGGTCTCTTGTTTTTTTGCAAGAAAATGAAAATGAATCTTGTCTGTGTAATGAATCTTGCCTATGAAGTGATTCCCGTTTAGAAGTTGAGAAGTTAGTAGTAAAAATTGAAATTATTTGCAACTAAAAGTCAAAATATTGATGAAAAACTGATTTTAGACATTTGTAAAATAGGTGGTTTTTCACCATTTTAATATTTTAGATCACGATTTTCCTCTCAAAAGTAATAATTCCCACACTTTACCCTTTTGATCAAAAAACTAAAGTAGAATCTCGAAATACTTCAGGAGGTGCTTCGATATTCCACTGGATTTTACCTCTCGGTAGCAAGATTAGAACGCATGTTACTGAACACTCTCCAAAGCACTTTTTAATAACTAAAAGCTGAAAAATTTGTGGCAAAGGCATTGCTAGCACCCTCTTACTTCAATTCTAGAGCCATCCTCGGTTCTAATATGGAATATTTCTTGTACTATTTTTGTAGGGCGGAGGTATTCCCCGAAGGAGTGCTCCCACTCTACAGATGATTCGAGAAGAAGTATAGTCCCGAAACTTGCTCTGTTTTCCAATCATTATATCACTATGTTTAGTACCCTATATTGAGCTTACTATTGTCTTCCCTGTTATGCTGATCTTGTGAATTTTGTGTTTTCTTGAGGTTACTGAGGATTGTAGATACTGTTTGGTGCTAGTATTTGAGGCAAAAGCTCTGGAGTTGTCTGATTTTGAACAAAGACAGGTGAATGCATTTACTCCCATGTAGTATTCTTCGGTAGATATGCCATCTTCTGATGCCTAAATGCCTATAATGCATAGACACAGACACGATGGCGAAACATGGCAACATGGACTTGATACGACACAGTCATGACAACACTAAATTTTTGAAAATTTTAGCACACAATATGGGCTCGACATGACTAGTTAATATATAGTTCTTTTTAGTAAATAAAGACCTTTTTAGCAATGTAGTAAAATTTTACTAGTTTCATTTGTATGTTATGAATTCAAGGGAAAAAATATACTTTCACAAAAATGTGAAAAAAGAAAACTGTAATTCTTGAACGAGGCAAAGCTATGGTGTCCAAGTTAGATTTCAAAAATTTTCGTTTTTGGTTGATTCCTGTACTGCTCGTATATTTTCTCAAATCTATGAAAAATGACTAAATTGTCTAAACTCTCTATTGTTTGGACACGAATTGAAAACTTGTTCTAACATGATGTCCTATGCGTGTTTGACATGACATGATACCCCTCTTTGGTTCTAAAGGTTCATTATGCGCTCTAATAGTACGAAATATTTTGCATTTGTAGGCAAAATTTGCTTCCTTCTTTGGGCCAGGGATCACAGCTGAGATAGGTAAATCCTATAAAACCTTATGCATTTTCAGAAACTCGAGTCCGAAGAATTAAGACTAATATGCATTAATTTGTGGATGCAGTGGAGGGAGAAAACAACCTATATGAAGTCAAGCTAATTTCCAATACAAAGTTGTAGACATATACAAG
>JACFYI010003072.1:1685891-1699789 GCA_014898755.1 Handroanthus guayacan | reverse complement strand
GTTTTGTACATTTGACCCAATATTTGCATAGTAATTTCTTGTTAATATAGGTTTGATATTGTTTCTATTGAGTTCTTGCCATTTCAGGCAAGGGCCGTGGCCTCTAACTTGGAGTATTTGATCCAAATATGGAATCTCATATAATTACCTCAACAACCCCTAAGGATCAGTATAATCACCAGAATCCCTCCTGAGGTTCAGAAAAAGAAAAATGATAGAGAGAAAACTTAAAATTATTCAAAAAAGAAAAAGTATTTATTATAAAGGGAACACTACTATAACTTGTTCCATGGCACCTGTGGTATAATCTTAATCCCAGGGAGTGTGTACTTTTTCTGGTTCTCGCATGCAATCAGAGTAGTCCTTCGCACGTCTTAAATTAGTCAAAAGCGAATACTATTATAACCTGTATACATGGCGTATATTAATATGCTCTTTTTGTAGTTCTTGTTATCGTATACGACTTAAAAAGTCTTATTTGCTCGACGACACTCCAAAACGACGAGGTTAAATGTGAAAAAACCGTGAAGCCAATATAATTAACTAGAGAAAAATTCTTACATCTTCCAACCCTTCAGAACCACCAAACCCCCGAATCCATATCCATCAAGTCTGGCCAAAAGAGAACATCCATACTAAAACAACAAAATGACAAGCAAAGTACTAACAGCGTAAGTTCACCACCACTGTTGTCCCTCACCAGATTCGTCTGATTCGTTCATCTCACCCCCACCAACATCCTCGTATGATTCCTCACCCGAGACATCTGCTTCGTTACTTATACATGGATTTCTAAAAAGCTTACTTCAGTTATTTAACTATAGAATTAAAAGATGCATTATAATCTCCCTAGAGAGCTCTGGTAGAAGAAATTAAGAGTATGAAACAATAGTTTCTCAAATTAATCAGTAGCCGTATGGAGATGACCAAACTCCACTTACAAAGAATTGTAAAGTTTGCTGGATGAGAATAGAAAGCTAAGCAACGCCTATTTATAACTAAACTGCCATTACAGATTAACTTAAATACTGGCATAACATGGGATAATTGGGATCATGGGTAATTGAAGCAGTTAAAATGATGATACAGGCTGGCCAAATTGGTTAACGGCAGTAAAATATTGAGATCCCGGTATCCACCTCCTCAACCGACTTGGTCTTGCATCAGCAATCAAACTGGCTGTTTTCCTACCATTTTTCCTGTGATATGCACGCAGAGGGTAAGGATTTCTGGGACTTGTATCAGAATTAGTATACTGTCAGCTCCATATAGCTACTAGCGAATAGCACATTTCTTTCATGACTGAGAAGGAGGAGCATTTGGAGCCCTTCGTTTTCTGAACTTCTCTTTTCTGCAATCGGAAGGGTAAAACAGCTTGTGAATGTGGCACATGTGCGTTTAGATCGCTGTGGAAGTGCATAATATGCACAACTTAGAACTTGAAGTGCAGAAATTCCCTCTCAAGGAGAAGATTGTTACCTTGAACTTATGTGCTTTTCTATCATTTCGATTCCTGCATCATCAAGAGTATACCACCTTTCGTCCAGGGTAAGCATATCTCCTCTTCCAACATCTATTAGTTGTAAAGGAATTAAGGTTAGTTATACACAGTAGCAAGCAGATGAGTGAAACAAGCACAAATATAACTTACTTTGTTGCAGCACATAAGATTTGTCAGAAGAATTTAATTTCCAATACACGTTACCACGATGCTCCATGAAGAGAGGTTCTATTCTTAGAGCATCACATGTCTTATTACCTGCAAATTAAATGCCAGTGACATAAGAAAAAATCAAAAATTTTATGAGGCCTATATAATTTTACGTGGATGATTAAGTAGTATTTTAGAAGTTACTCTTCATAAGTATGCTCTCTGACTCGAGCACCTCTGCATGAGCTTGCACCGCCTCACACTTAGTACTGGAAACAATGGCTTCGTGCTCAGAAATCGAAAGAGGAGCACCATCCTTAGCTATTATTGCCTTGGTGACGTCATCCTTCATTTTCTGCTTCAAACTCTTCTCCTGCATAGAGAATATAAATTTCAAAAGAGTGAAAAATTCCAGATAAACTTTAGTTCCACAACTAGCAATAAGCACATCGTTAATTACCTTCCCTTTCGCAGCATGAACCTTTCTTTTAGCTTCCCTGACCTTATCAAGAAATTCATTGTTCTTGTTCTCTATCCAATTTCTTACCTTCCTGTGAATGAAGGAAAAACCAAAACAGAATGTAAGAACGAATTGTAAAAGAATGTCATGTAAACCTTGGAAATGAAAAGGGTACTTACTCAGTCCCAAGAACTTCATCACACAGTATATTTAAGATCCTAAGCTTTTCGGAAGCATCTAAAGAGTCATAATCAGCTGCTTTGAGAAGGCTTTCAGATGCAGGACATAAGTTCTTCAGCCTTTGGAACCACAACTTTTCGCTATCTGATGGACTTATAGTTGCAGATCTACAAGGAAAAAGTACAAACAAATTATTCCAGTGAGAAGAAAGAACTCACTTGCCAATTTACCGGGTAGAGGGTCATACTCTTTTCCTTGTTCAGTCTTTAATGCAGATAGCAGGTGAATATGAAACTGGGCAGTGCGAGAAAATGTCCCTCCATGTAATAACTCTTGAAGAACTATTTCTGGTTCCCCTTTTTTCAACTCTAGGATCTGTTAAGACAACAGAAAGACGAGGCGAAAGATGAGGAAAACCAAAATAATGGTTCAAGGTATTGGAGGCAAGTTTTAGATCATAAATGCTATAGAGGAACTAAATGCATGAAGATCAGGCGATTAAAAATGGTCAAAGTGATGCTAACAAGGAGTAGTAAATACTGACTTATGAATGTATAACCATATGTGCATACATTTAGATAATGATGATTAATGAATATTTTAATATTACTACACTAAATATAAAACACTTAACCGTTCCAACTAAGTTAAACAAGATGACGTATAATAAAAAATACTTGCCTTTCCGAAAACAAAAGAGAACTCTAAGAATTGCAAGGCATTGCCCACATCTTCTGCGCGTAAATCCAATCCAGCCACGTTTGCTAACTCTGTTCCCACTGGCAATGGAATATCAGCATTTTCTGTGTTGCTATCCTCTTCTTCAGAATCCCCTACCAAATCCTCCTTGTCATGATCATCATTCTCATCACCATGAATACTAATCTCCTTCGTATTTTCTATATCATTTTCATCATTGCTCGTTTTGTCATGTTTCAATTTCTCTAGTTCATTTGGCGAAACATCGGGAGAAACAGAAGCATATCCAGTTGCCTTAGCTTTTTTGCTAAGTAAACCAGTGGGTTGATAACCTCTTCTCTTCCTGAATGAAGAACAACTATTAAACCAGAAACACATAGACTAGAAAGAAAATCATTGGGAAAGAAGTTAGAAATCTCACATGCAAACACTGCAGTTACAGATGCCTCTGCACTTGGGGCAACTCCAGTCGGCTAAAGCGGCTATGTCGACTGCCTTCTCTCCATACCTGAACTTTTCGATCATACAGTAAGAATTAAAATTATTCACACACCAAAAATAATAATAATATAGTAATATGTTATAGAGTATACAACTATAACCTGTTCCAGAGGCATCTATCACATATCTTAATGCAGCACGGTTTATTCTTCTTCTGGTTCTTGCATGCTACAGCGGTAGTCTTGTTTTTTTGACGGCACTTCAAAAATTGAGTTTAAATGTGAGAAAAACGTGAAAGTATAAGAAACTAGATCTATACAGTGACAAACATTCTTGTAAAAGAGCAGATAGCATTAGTGCATGTTTGATACTGTTACACAGAGAGAGAGAGAGAGAGAGAGATTTAATAACCAAGAATCAACATTAATTTCTTTATATTATGAAGAATCCAGCATTGGCACAATGGAATGAAGCAGATGAATGTGTCTTCTTTCCTTTTCTTTAATTAATGACAGTTCATAAAACATATCGTTTTGGTAGGACAAACAGAGAAAAAAATTATGAGGAACCACTCAATTCAATTTAATATAACAATGTCATTTGCAAAGAGGGAGCATTCATCAGTTCAATTATGTCAGTCAGATTGGTTATCTTTAAATGGTGCTTGAGGCTATTAATAACCCCCTTAAATATCACATTTGCTGATGTGATCAGATAATATAATTTTTAAGAGTTGCTTCACAAAAGGACGTCGATTCACTAGGATGAAAAAGCAAAAAGGGGCAAAAAAAAAAAAAAAGAGGAACCATGTCATTCACAAAGAAGAATATTCATAAGTTGAATTAGCTATTGGTTAATTGTTTTGAATTTCCGTTAGCACCTTCAAGGGTATTTAAGGCTGTTAATAACATCTTATATCATATTTACGGATATAATCGGGCAATTTTTTTTGTTTTTTTGTTTTTTTGTTTTTTTGGACTTTCTTCTTCTTTGACTTCATTAACGATGACGTTTTGGCACCGGGAAAAAAGGCAAAAAAGAAAAAAAAAAAGGGGAAGAAGAAAAATTATAAGAAACCAGGCTGTTCAGCTTAGTTCAACCAACGTGGCCCGCAAAGAGGGAACATTTGCTAGTTTATTTAGCTGTCACTTAGATTGGTAATTGTTTTTCATTTTTGTTAGAATCTTCAAAGGGTGGTTTATCTATAAATCTTTAAACATCCTTGCCAAACTAATTGGATTTTGACAAATAAATTTTTTCGAAGATTTTCCTTCTTCGAGTTCATAAAACAGCGTCATTTCAATAGGGAACAAAAGCAGTATACATTTAAGGAACCACACCGCTCAACTTAGTTGAATAACGTGGCCCTCAAAGAGAGAATATTCGTCAGTTCAAAATCTAGTTATCAGTTAGACTGGTTACTTTGTATTAAATATCACATTTCCTAATGTAATCGTACTTAATAAAATATAATCTTTCTGAGTTTCTTCCTTGTGAGTTCATAAAACGACGTCATTTTGATAGGACAAAAACCAGCAAAAAAAAAAAAAAAAAGAAATGAGGAACCACGCTGCTCAATCCAACAACATTGCTCACAAAGAAAGAATTCTGACAGTTCAGATAGTTCTCATTCACATTGGTTAATTTGTTTTGAATTAATTTCCGTCAGCATCTTCGAGCAGCTGGTTAATCTATAAATATCTTTGCCAATGTAATCAGATTTAGGAAAATAAATTTTCTCGGAGTCTTTTTCTTCTTTGAGTCCGTAAAATGATTCCGTTTCAGTAGGGGGAAAAAAAAAAAAAAAAAGAAGAGGGAACCACCCGGTTAGTTAATTTGTTTAAAACATCAAATTTCCTAACGTAATTGCACTTAATTAAATCTAATTTTTCTGAGTTTCTTCTCCGTCTAACCCTATTCTTCTTCTTCCTATCCTTTTCGATTCACCTCTTTTTCTTCCTTCAACCCAGCAATTTCCTCTCTCAAAACAGACAAAAGCTCAAAAATTAGAAGAAAATCAAATCTTTAAGGTTCCTCCATACTTGGTATATGCAGATCGCATATTAATCTGAACTCTGAACAATTTTATGGTTAATAATAAACATAAAAATCACCAATTATTCTGCTTCATTTCCACCTCAATCAAAGACTTAATTTCAATCAGCACATTTATCTTACTAGCTAAGATCGAAAATATACATAAACCAAAAAAAAAAAAAAAAAAAAGAGAATCACAAAGGAAACAACAGAGCATAAAAGTAAAGCACAAAAAACACTACTCCAAATCTTTCAATTCAACGAAAAATCAAACAAAAAAGGAGTTTTTGTTTGGAATCAATCGGAATACCTGATGACACGTTGTCCCATTGCTGGAATCGGAAATCCCACCGGCGACCACTATTTCAGGCGAATAATCCGGCTTTGCAGATGAAGAAGGAGTTACATTTACTCCAGACGTATCAACCGCCATTTGGGTCTGTAATTCCAGAAAACAAAGGACAGAATTTTCAGGGATCCATCAGTGATTCAGTGTTTATTTCTCTTTCCTTTGAGTTTCAGGCAGTCTTGAAATATTTAGGGGCGACAAGAAAATATAATCAGATTTGGTCATCCCTAACAGTGAATTTAACTTTACCAGATTTTTATATTCAATAAATATGAAAGCAGGTTTTCATATTTATTACCCTCGTATTAACTACTTCACCGGTATATGACAGTATTTATTTTGAAGTAATAATTTTTTCAAAAATATTATGGATTAAGGGTAGATTATTACATAAATTTAGTTTTTAGTTATAAATTAATTGTGTTTGGTGAGCTGTAAATATTTCCCATTCAAGCAGATTCTCTGTTGACCATTGATGTTCTTTAGTCAATTTTAAGGAGTATGAGCAAATTTCGTAGATAATTGTTGTCTGAATTTATTAATTATGAGTGGATTTCTTTTGAGATATTAGTTGTGTAAGCAATATCGAGAGAAATTTCCTTTTGTTTTTGACTTTTTTGTTTTTGTTATACGAGTCCACTTAAAATGAGCATATTCCTTTTTTTTTTTTAAAATATATATATATATATATATAAAGTAGAATTCATCATTTTCCCACTCTAAGGAATAATTACAGTGACTTTTCTTGAGATTTTGCTTAACCAGAGATAGACCCCATCAGGTTTGAAAGATTACATCCAGTACCCGGCCTTCAATGAACATAAAAAAAAAACTCTATGAAAAATAATGAAATCCATAAAATACCAGAAAAAATCTGAAAAGAAAAAAAAAATAATGGATAATTATATCCACCTTCAACCTCCCCTTGAGGGTTTGACATAATCACGTGTAGACTTATCGAGTTTGAAAAAATTACATTTAATATCCGTGTAGAAGTACTAAATATATTAGCTAACGTTAATTATTTAAGACAATCAACATATTACTAAAAAATAAATGTAATTTTTTGATAAATATATATTTTTTTACTAATACATAATTTTCTATTATTAAAATTTTGATATAATATAAAAGATATTAA
Organism: Handroanthus guayacan; assembly: GCA_014898755.1. NCBI lineage: Eukaryota > Viridiplantae > Streptophyta > Magnoliopsida > Lamiales > Bignoniaceae > Handroanthus > Handroanthus guayacan. Next base: position 1,692,831 of record JACFYI010003072.1, on the reverse strand, counting down.
GTTTTGAATAAATAATAACACATATCATAAAAACAAATATTATTTTTAGATAAACAATTTTTTGTTGAAGAATCTAATCTTTTGATATATTGTTAGATCATTAATCGTTTAATAGATAATGCAAATATGTTATTGAAAATAAAATATTAGTTTTTATACATAATTTTCTAATATTCTGTAATGCCATTAATACATAATTTTCTAATATTCTATAATACCATTAATTTTGATATATTTTTAAAAATTATATAGTAACAAAATTTTTAATGAAAGTTTTTTATTAAAAAATAATATTTATTTTTTTTAAATATTAAATGTTATGTTTGGTTTAAGGATTTTGTTGAGAAAAAGAAAATAAAAGAAAAGAAATATGAAACTTCCAGTTTGTTTGTTTATTCAAAGAAAAAAATTGATGAAAGAAATAAGGAGGGAAATATTCATAATATATTAGAGAAGAAGATAAAATTTTCCTTCATTTTACTCATCATTTTTGTAATGAAAATAAGTTTTCCCTAATTACATTGTATTTTCCATCAATTTTTTCTTTCCTTAATATTTTCTTTGTCTATAGCCAAATAACCAAAAATATTTTCCTTAGCATCTTCTTTTCTTTTTCTCACCAAAATCTTTGTGCCAAACATGATGTTAGTACTGCAGATCTACGTGGAAAGAGGGAAACAAATTATTCGGGTGAAAAGTGAAAACTCGCTTACTTATTTACTAGGTATTGTCATACTCTCTTAGTAAGGATAATAGGTGAATATGAAATTGGATAGTAAGAGAAAATTTTCCTAGGCTTGTAATTTCCTCATGTAATAATTCTTGAAGAACACTTCCTGCTTCCCTTTTCTCCAATTCTAGGATCATTAGGCAAAAAGACAAATAATCACTAACTTATTGTGTATAAGTACATGTGCATAGAGACTGCTGCTTAAATGCATAAGATGAGCAACTTATGTGCATAATGATAATTAATAAATATTTAGATAAATACAAACACTAAATATGAAACTTTTAATTAATACCAGCAACTTTGTGCATTTAGAGTGTTGCTTAAGCGCATAACAGTGCAACTTTGTGGGTATATAGTGCTGTTTAAGTGTTTGAGATCCTTAAAAAAAGAGCAAATATTTTTAATTGAGGTTATTATTTTTCTAATCGGGTTATTAGCTATGATAGAATATTTTTCGGTATGTGGTGTGAGCAACTATTACTTACGAGTTGATTACATATGAACAAAAAATTTGTGTTATTTAAATATGAGAGAGTTTTTTTAGTATTTTTCTAGCTGAGTAATTAACTTTCAATTGTAAACAAATATATTTTAATTGAGTTCATGTGTTCTTTTATTCAAATTATTAATTAATTCTAATTGAATTATTTTATGATATGTATATTTGGTGTAAGCGAAAGGCAAAAGCTATTTTTATGAGTTTATTATGGGTATAAAACATAAATATCCGATTACTTTTTCTTCATTTCAAATCTCAATCAAAACTTGTCCTGGAAATTCAGGAAGGAAATTGATAAAGCATCAAAATAAAGCAGTAAAGACACCATTCAAATTTTTCAATTTTAATTTTGTGTAGATAAATAAGATAAGTGGTGACATGTTTTGCAATCGGCTAAATCATCCTGCTTTTCGCTGAGAGGAAGTAATGTTCCCTTCAGGTTCATCAACCTCCATTTGTCTTAAAATTCAGAAAACAAAAGACATAATTAATTTAATTGATTTTATTTTTTTTTCCTACTCAAGTTATAATCTGAGTTATTCTATGTATTTGGCGTAACAAATGTTGTGCACGAGTCCATTATGAATAAAAAATTAATTTCTGTTATTAACTATGATGGAATTTTGTGTTATTTTTCTAGCCAAGTAACTAATTATTGTATGAATTTATGAACTATAAACAAATACTTTTGAATGTATAAGCACATGTGCATAAGATGTGCAACTTTGTGCACATATAGGGTCGTTTAAGTGCGTAACGCATGCAACTTTGTGTATCTAAACATTTATTGAGAGCAGATGTTGAGATTTTTTGTCATTTATTATTGCTTTCTCGGATGAATATGAGCTGTAAATGTTTGTTGCCTGAATTTGAGTCATTTTAATATTATAATTATGAGCAGCGTGCAACTTTGTGCATGAATAATGCTGCTCAAAAGCCAAGGCTATGCTGCTCCTTGCTGGAAGATCAGGCCATTCTATGCTTGTCCATTGTTTATTCAATGGGTTGCAGATATATACCAAGACCCGAGAATTAGGCAAGATACTTCGACAACATAAGAGGCCGTTGTTTGATGACAGAATGAAGACTTTTCCAGCCAGAAAATTCATAGCAGCGTGCCGAATCTTGAAATTTTTCATTTCAACTGGAATATAGATAACAGAGCCGTTATTACCGTTTACACACTGGTATATCTCCTGGAAGAAAAATCTGGACGCTGGTTTCGTGTTTATCAACTAGGACTTGATGAATGAGAGATCGGATAGTATGTTAATGAGAATATCATCGTTTTGAAACCAAAATTGTTTCATTTTCATGAGCTTGTGCTACCTCAGATGCCGTCTTTTATCCTTTTTTTTTTGTTTTTTTTTTGCATGTTTTTCTTTTCTCATGATGAACTTCTTTCAGAGTGTTCCCTTCGAGTGAAGGCACCATAATATGCATTGATTACATAGGTTTGTCTGCAATTGAAGTAACTTTAATAACATTTGACTAAATAAAAAGTTCAACACATTCTCATTTTCTGGATTACCAACAATATTATGAATGAATTTTAGATAACAATCTTCATTCATTCATAAAAGCAAGTTCTCACTATAATTTATAATTTTCTCATAGAGTTATTAATTGTATATGATTGAGTTATTTTGCGATATCTAGTGTGAGCGACATTTATTAACTTATTACGAACAAACTTTTTATCCATGTAATTAACTATCATCGAGTTTTCCATCAATTTGCTTGTCCATTATTACCGTATAATTTCTATTTCAACTTGGTCATAGAAGCAAACATTAGAGTGTATAAATTTCAAAAACCACACATGCTGTACTTCATCCATTTTCTTTTCATGCTTCACGTTTCTTGTTAATATCTCTCAAAATGTTAACTAATTTTGAGAGTGAAGACACCATAAATAAATTAATTACATAATTTTGACTCCAAATGGAGTAATCTTTCAATTAAAAAAAACAAAAAGAAAAGGTTCCTTGCATTGTTATCTTTCAGGCTGCTGGCATGTAGTAGATTCTGTTCAAGGTTGAGAAGAAGAAGAAGCCCCCGAAGCCCTTCGCTTCCTGAAATTCTTTTCCCTGCAATCAAAATGGTATATATCAGTATTGAAGCTGAATACGGCTTATGAATGAACATCTTCATATAGAGAGCAGGGTAAGTGCATAAAAGGTGCAAACTTTGTGCATACTAAAAGCTGTTTAAATGCATAAGAAGTGCAACTTTCACATGTCCATACGTAAAGATTGCTTAAAGCAGAAGATTGCTTACCTGGAACTTAGGTGCTTTTCTATCATTTCGATTCCTACATCATCAAGCATATGCCACTTTTCATCCAGGGTAAGCATATCTCCTTTTCCAACGTCTATTAGTTGAAAAGGAAATAAGGTTAGTCATACACAACGGCAAGCAATTAAGTGAAACACTTAAAAATACAACTTACTTTGTTGCAGCACATAAGATTTTTCGGAAGAGTTTAGTTTCCAATAGACATTACCACGATGCTCCATGAAGAGAGGCTCTATTCTTAGAGCATCGCATGTCTCATTACCTGCAAGAATACATGCCAATGACACATAAGACAAACTCAAACAATTTATCGTACCTATATAATTTGAAGTATGTCACAACTTACTCTTCCTGAGTATGTTCTCTGACTCAAGAACCTCAGCGTGAGCCTGTGCTGCCTCAGATTTAGTGTGGGAGATAATTGCTTCGTGCTCAGAAAATGAAAGAGGAGCACCATCCTTAGCAATAATTGCTTTTCTAACGTCATCCCTCATTTTCTGCTTCAAACTCTTCTCCTGCAAGGAGAATAAATAAAAGTTTCAAAAGAGGAGAAAAGAAAATAATGATAAACTTTAATTACACAGATAGAAGCGTATACAATTGTTGAGTACCTTCCCCTTTGCAGAACGAGCCTTTATTTTAGCCTCCCTAACAATTTCAAGAAATTTGTTGTTTTCGTTCTCTATCCAGTTTCTTAATTTTCTGCACATCAGGGGAAAAAAGAAAACAAAATATGTGAGAAAATTAAAAGAATAAACAAGAACGGCATCTAAAACATAGAAAAGAAAAGGACTCTTACTCAGTCCCAAGAACTTCATCACATAGCAGATTTAAGACCCTTAGCTTTTCTGAAGCACTTAAAGTGTCATAATCAGCTGCCATCAATAAAGAATCGACCTCTGATGCTTTAAGAAGGCTTTTAAGCATTTGGAACCACGAGTTTTCCCTGTCTATTGGGCTACACGGAAAAAGGGAAAACAATTTATTCAAGTAAAAGAGAAAACACGCTTGCCAATTTACAGGGTAGAAAGTCATACCATTTTAGTAAGGTCATCAGCAGAATATGAAACTGGACAGTAAGAGGAAATTTGCCTGGGCTTGCAGATCCACCGTGTAATATTTCTCCAAGGACATTTTCGACTTCCCCTTTCTTCAATCCCAGTATCTGTTTATCATTGGCCAAAAGACAAAACCATCACTAACTTATGTGCATAGAGAGTGCTGTTTAAGTGCGTACCAGGTGCAACTCACGTGCTTACCTTGGACTTATGTGCATAATAATGATTAAACAAGTAAGTTAAACAAGACGACTATTAGTATGTAGTTTCTATATAATAAAACATCACTTGCCTCTTCGAAAACAATGCAGAACTCTAAGAACTGCAGGGCATTGCCGACATCTTCTGCGCGCACGTCAAGTCCAAGTACGCTTGTCAATTCCTTTCCCACTGGCAATGGAATATCAGCTTCTTCTTCTTCTTCTTCTTCTTCCTTTTCTACTAAATCCTCATCATTAATATAATTGTTTGCGTCTAACCCATAGCTCCTTGAGGTTTTAGGTTTCGTCTCATCGGCTGTCTTAGCTTTTTTGTGAAGTACACCAGTGGGTTGTTGTCCTTTTCTCCTCCTAAGAGAAGAACAATTACGAAACGAGGATTATATATAATAGAAAGAAGAATATCACTAGGAAATAAGTTAGAAAACTTACATGCAACAGCTGCAGTTACAAATACCCCTGCACTTGGGGCAACTCCAGTCAGCTAAAGCACCTACTTCATCTGGATTCTCTTCATATCTGATTCAGAATAATATATGATGCAGTAAGAACTTGATTAACATAAAATAATAAATATAGTAAAGAGAGTACTGTTATAGTTACCTGTTCCTAAGGCAGCTGTGGCATATCTTAATACAACATGGCTTATTCTTCTTTTGGTTCTTGCATACTACAAGAAGAGTCCTGTAGCTTTGACGACACTTCAAAACAATTGAGTTCAAATGTGAGTAAAATGTGAAAACGATATATGTTACTTGATCTATACAGTTACACAATGACAAACATTCTTGTGAAAGAGCACATTTGTTTAATGCATGTTTTAAGTATCATTGCACAGAGAGAAAGAGATCTAGTAACCTGTTTCTTTACCTTTCTATTCCTTTTTTAGTTAATGCAAGATCATAAAACAACGTCACTTTGGTTGGAAAATTAAAAGGACAAAAGAAATAGATAATATGGGGAAAATGATGTTGTTTTGATAGGGACTAATAGGGAAAAAAAATTATATAAGGAACCATGTTGTTCCGTGTAGTTGAAAAATAAGGTTCGCAGGAAGTATGATGCCATTTGATAGGGAGAACTAGTAAAAAGGAAGGTATATATATATCTAAAAGGAACCAACCATTGAACTAAATTGATTGTGGCTCACAAAAAAAAAAAAAAAAAAACAAGGAAGAAGAAGAAACCATGTCATTTTGATAGTGAACAAAAGGAAAAAAAATATAGGGAACCACGTTGTTCAACTTAGTTGAAGTTGAACAACGTGATCTGCAAAAAAATGACATTGTTTTATAGGTTAAAGAGGAAAAAATATGTAAGGAACCACTCCGTTCAACTTAGTTGAACGATGTGATTGAAAAGAAAAAAAAAAAAAAGGAAACGACGTCGTTTTAATAGGGTAAAAGGGAAAAAAAATATAAGGAACCACACCGTTCAACTTAGCTGAACAATGTGGTCCATAACAAAAAACGATGTCGTTTTGATAGGGTAAAAAGGAAAAAAATATAAGGAACCACGCTGTTCAACTTAGTTGAACAACATGGTCCGCAAAGAAAATGACGTCGTTTTGATAAGGTAAAAAGGAAAAAAAATATAAGGAGCCATGCATTCAACTTAGTTGAACAACATGGCCCGTAGAAAAACAACCTTGTTTTGATGGGGTAAAAAGGGAAAAAAATTATGAGGAACCACCCTGTTTAACTTAGTCAGACAACATTGCATGTAGAAAATGACATCGTTTTGATAGGGAAAGAAGTAAAACAAAAAAATAAAAAAAGTAAAAAATATGTAAGGTATTGTGCCATTAAACTTAGTCAAACATCGTGGCACTAAAGAAGGAATATTTGTTACCTCAGTTAGCTGACAGTTAAATTTTAAAGCAAAGCTTTTACTTAGATTGACTAGTTTGTCTTAAAGATTACGTATTTCCTGATGCAAAAGTGTTTAATCAAATGTAATTTTTGTGAATTTCTTTTTCTCCCTTCCAATTCCTCCTGCTTACTTTAATCTAGCCTATTTACTCGTGCTTCATTCCATCTGAATCAGAGACTTAATTTCTATCGGCACATTTATCTTACTAACTACAAAAACATGAATAAACAAAGAAAGAAATCAGCAAATGAAACAGACAGGG
>JACFYI010003072.1:1661387-1672677 GCA_014898755.1 Handroanthus guayacan | reverse complement strand
TTCAATTTTAATTTGTCAGGATGATCGGAATACCTGACGAGAAGAAGTTTCTCCGTCGGCGGAATCAGAAATCCGGCCACCGGAGACCTGGATTCTTGCAACATTTTCCTTCTTCTCCGGTGAGGGAGTAACATTATTTGCACCAGATTGTGGATTAAGCTCCATTTGTATCTGACTTTTGTGAAAGCGAAGGAAAAAAAACTTAGGGATATGAAATTGCCGTTTGTTTCTCTTTGCTTTTATTTCTTCCTTGCTTTTGGCTAATGATGTTATATAGTGGGTGGATTAGGTTTTGGGGCAACGCAAAATTAATTATTGTAATTTGTCACCCCTGAGCTGTAAAATTCCAAACTTAGCAGATTTTGTATTAGATTTTTGTTGCTTTAGAATACTCAAAAGCAGATTTTCTCATTTATTACTGCTACCTCTGATGAATATGAGTTGTTAAAGTTGTAAATGTTTGTTTCCTGATTTTAATTATGTATTTTTAATATTTCGATTATGAGCAGATTGTATTTGACTTTGTATTTGAATTGTCCGAGCTGTAAATTTCTGTAATTAACCGAGCAGATTTTGTACTGACTATTAATGATTTAGAAAACTTTTGAGTAGATTTTCTCATTTATTACTGCTATTTAATGGTGGTTGCCTGGATTTGTGTAATATTAACATTTTGATTACGGGCAGATTTATATTTGAATTTGTATAATTTGAATTGTCTGAGCTGTAAATGTCTGTAATTAACCCAGAAGATTTTGCATTGAGTGTTCATGCTTTAGAATACTTTTGAGTAGATTTTCTCATTTATATAGGATAAAATTTTTCACCCCTTGTATTATTGCAAATTAATCATTATCTACAGAAGGTATTATTGAATTATAGAGTATGCTCACTGTTAATAATTAACAGGGCATATGTTAGGATTAGAAAAATAAAGTGAATTATCTTTTCCTTTCCAATAATACGGGGGTAATATGTATTCTACCCCATTTATTACGGCTATCTTGGATGAACATGAGCTGTAAATGTGTATTGTCTGAATTTTGTAATTAATATAATACTTTTATTATGAGCAGTTTTATATTTGAATTGCATTTGAATTTTAAATGAATTATATCTGAGTTGTAAGAATTTCTTATTTTGAGCAGATTCTCCTTTGACTTTTGCTGTTGTTCAATTTTCAAATCTTTGGATTACGGGCAGATTTTGTAAATTATGAGTATCACTATGTTGAGGTATATTAGACATTTTGCAAGCAATATATAGGTCGATTTTTCAGTGATTATAAAAACATGCCGCGTTAATTATTTTGCCAGTTGAGTTGCTAATTATATAAGAAATTTGTTAATTGAGTTCATCATTTTCCCAATCGAGTATTTAATTACATGAGTTTATTAATTATTAACAAAAATAATTTAATCAAGTCCCTTATTTTCTTAGTCAATCAGTTAACAATTATGATTAAGCTATTTTGCGACATTTGATGTGATCAGACAAATATTATTTATGAGCTCCTTTTGAATAAAATTTTCACCAGTGTTATTAATTTATGATCAAACTCTCTACCACCTAGCTTATTTATTATGACCCGTATATTTTCTAATTCAATTCACTGTAAAGAAATCATATTTGAGTATATTTTCAACAATCACATATACCGTGTTTTATCCATTTTTGTTTGTATTTTTTACATTTCTTGTCATGGACTTCTTACAAAGTGTTCACTTTTCAGCAAAGGCACCATTACATAAGTTAAACTTCTTCCGGAGAGTTTTAAAGATTTCACCAGCAAAATCTTCAATTTAAATAAAAAGTTCATTCCCATAAAACGACTAACATGTAAGTGAGTAATGTTTAAAATAAAAATGAGGAGAAGTAAAATAAAAAAAAGTAACCTTTAAAATAACAAATAGATCTATTTATACGTGGTTATCCATAGATTACTCATAGATACGGGGGTTGAGTGAAAAAGTGGCAGGTAATTAGGACGTTGGCATTTTTACTGGGTTTAAGATATAAGGTTACTCGAATTTTGGGGTACCCTTGAGTATCCATGGTTATATGTATCTTTTTGCCAAGTCTAGACTCTCGCCTGATCTTTACTATAATATGCACTAATTAAAATTTTACTTAAAATTTTAAACCTATCATATACATACGCTAAGTCAATATATAATAACAATTGACATATATAAATAGATTTTTAATTTTTCTTTCTACTATTATTCATAATATGAAAACAATATGTGCTTTCATAGTGTAAAATTATCTAAATGATATGTATATGTGTGCGTATACATATATATATATATATATATGAAGAAAATATGCATGCATAACTAATATAACTATATAAAAGTAACATGTACGTGTATGTGCATATAATCTAGTACTTAACTCATTTGATGTTAGATTTTGTGAAAGGTCAATGTATCCAATGCACGTTTATGGTCACCAGGAGTCACCATTGATCAACTTAATGGTGATACGAAGTCCACCTATTCCTCTTTCAACTTCTTTCCAATTTACAAGAACTGATCATGATCGACTTAGAGAGTGTACGCATCTCACAACTGGCAAGCAGCAAGGATCATTTTTATTATTAGCGTGCATGGTTGACCTAAATGATGCTAAAATTCCTTAAACGAAATTTATATAATCTAACACCACAACCATTTCTTATAGTTTCAAAAATCCGTTAAATATGCACTTAAATATCGGTGTCATGCACAAAATCACTTATCTTTCCCATTTTAACACATTGTTTAGATCATGAGAAGAAAAGAACTTATACAATTGATGCTCAAATTGAAATGATCAATATATGGTCAAAGAGTTAAATGATTATAGACTGTGATGTTAGATCAAATTGAAATAATCGATGGTCGAAGAGTTAAATTATCAATCTTCTCATATTGTTCATGAAACAACATTTTGCAGGGAATTGCAAATATCATTTGTGATTAATCTGCGAAACTAACAACCATGTAACTTAGTTCACATGGATAACTTTAATTTCCAATATAAAAGAATTATAAATAAGCAATTTATGTATATGAGTAGGTATGTATACACACACATGCAAGCGCGGACACACAATTCTACAACTTCTAACGAAAACATGGAAACGATTATCGTTGAATACGAATCATTTATATATCACCACAAATCCACACAAACACACACAGACATCCAAGTCAAATTTTTATTTTTAAATAATGAGCAAGATGGGAAAGGAAAAACCCTATTCCTATGTGTAGTAATTTTGAGCTTCGCCAAATATTTATTATGGTGGCGGGGATGCTAATACAGTAATATGATTATGAGTTGGATTTTGTTCCAAGAAACCCTTCTCTATTAATGCAGACCAGAAGCACACTTTCGTCTCTCCCTCACAAATTCAGACCACTTCGCTACACTACACCTAATCTCTCTCTCTCTCTCTCTCTCTCAAACGTATACAGACAACTCTTGAATCTCCTTTACCATTTTCTTTCTTCTCTTTTTCTGCTTCTGCTATTGAGATTAATTCACACACAGAAACGCACACAGTGGTTTCATAGGTAAAGTTGAAAGTCAACTCTTTTATGGCATGCACTAACTCAATCCTTTATATATAAAACCCTAACTCATTTATCTTACATGATTTTCTAAATGTTTTTGTTTGTGCAGAAAATGGCAAGTTTGTATGAGAGGCTGAGGGCGAGATCGGATCGAAGGCCTTTTTACAACACAGATCATGATTCAGACGAGGACCCTGATGATTTTGTAAACAAGAAATCAATATCGGAACCTTCTGCTCATAAAATTGAGAAAATTGAAAGGCCTGATGTGGTATATAACTCTTCTTTCCCTTTTTTCCCCCTTTTGTCTTTCTTTTCTCTTCTTGTTCTTCTTCTTTGTTTTGTTTTTGCTTTTTTTTTTTTTTTTTTTTTCATTTTTTCATTTTTTTAAGTGAAAGATCTATTCTCTTTGCATTTTTTCAAGTGGAAAACGGACTGATAAGGCCACTCTTTTGCCTTTTTACCTTTCTTTTTCTTTTTTCCGTTTTGTTTTCATTTTGTTTTTCATGCATGCACATTCTTTTTTTCCCTTTTTTTAAGTGAAACATTTTGTGTTCTCTCTCTCTCTCTCTCTCTCTACATACACACACACACACATAAATCTAAGTGTTGATGCACATACACAGTTGATGCATACACACTGTGTATGTGCTATGCTGATACGCTATGCTGTTTCTTTTCTTCATCTGTTTTGCTTTCTTTTTTTCTTTTTATTTTTTCTTTTTTTAATTACTTTCAAACTCTATGGACCTAAACATTCTCTGAAGATTGAAAATAGAAAAAATTCTGCCGCGTTCTCAGAAACTAGGTTCTGTAATTTTTTTAATGATGCAAAAAATACACACCTTTTAGAAAGAAATTAACCGGATCTTTCCTTTAAAAAGAATAAAATGAAAATAAAAATAAACAAACAAACAAACAAAGGATCGTGGGCATTTGAAATCGGGAAGATAGGCAATCATTTTGCTTGTCTCTGCCGTGATCTCTTAAATTTGTTGTCACTGCTGTGTGCTGCCTGTTTGTAATAGGAGCACCATCAGTATTTGATATTTAGTGGTGCTGGTGGATCCAAGTTAATTAATTTTAAGTATTATATATGTTTTTTTTTTAATAAACTTGATTTTATTAAAAATTAATTAATTTTTTGAAAAGAGACATGGACCGATGCTGGCTTTCCCGTGCAAAAGATTATTAAAGTTCATTGTTCTTTTTCATTTTCAAAATAAGATTACTGTCCAGCAAGTCCCCATCTTAAATTTAAGTTGAGGGTTTTTGGCTAAGCTTAATTAGAACACCTTATAAGATTATATATCTACAATGTTAGATCTCATTTTTGAAACAAATTGTTAAGGTATTTGAATAAAATAAGATATTTTTAGGCAATTTTTTAATTTAGATGGTTAAAATCAAAGGAGATCCTATGTTAGTAAATTATTTTTTTAATAGATTACGTTATTAACTTATTTTTTTAATAGATCTTATAATCTTATTTTGTGGAGTCATAAGCTCTTTTTAACTTTTTTTTTTCTTCACACATCGTATAAGATTTTTTATAGAGCTTCTAAGCTCATGCAAACACCCACTTAATCTTGCCCACATCCTTGTTGAGACAAAATTGATACTAAAAATTTTTCATGTAACATTGTAAATTGTAGTTTTGATTGCAACTTATGATAGTTGAATGAAAGTCATGTAGAGTAGTGAAGTCTAGATGTACAACATGAGCGAAGTCATCAGGAAAACAAGGAGATTCCTTTTTTAAAACTCTTCGATAGTCAAGTCAGAAACTTGGTTCAATTCCTTTCCTTTCTATATTTTGCGTCAGATTGAGTTTTTGACTTGACTGGTTGAGGATTTTGGATGAACAATTTCCCAATTATCCTAACAAATTTGCTCCTATCGACCATTTCACTATAATAAAGGTTTTTAGTTGAGCAAACTCATAATGATTTCACAGTTTCATGCAGTGGCTAGATGAACAAAAAAGATAGCAAGAATCTTTTTCTGATATATAAATCCTAGAAATACAAATCTAATGCTAATTAAGTTTTATAATTAATTTTCTTTGATATGTATATATATTTTTAATATCACTTCATCGCATGCATTCTGTAAACAGAAAGAAGGTTCATGCCAAGCTTGTGGAGAAGACGGCAATCTTTTGAGCTGTGAAACATGTAATTATGCTTACCATCCCAAGTACTTACTGCCAGTGCTCAAAGGTCCTCTCCCAAGCGGCTGGAAATGTCCTGAATGTGTATGTTTCTTAATTTATAATTTTAGTTAAAAGTCTAAATTAATATGGAAAAATGAGGTTGAAGTTTAATTTCCTAATCTTGATTTGATGATGTGCTTTGACAGGTTGGCCACCTTGGCGAGCTTGAGAAAATACTCGACTGTGAGATGCGTCCAAGTGATGCAAATGATAGCGATGTGTCTAAAAAGGAAACAGGTCAAGATTTAATGAAGCATTATTTAGTAAAGTGAAAAGGACAGTCCTACCTCCACTGCACATGGTATATTTTTATATTTCGATCTTTATTGACTATATGCCTTTTCCTCCATTGGTCGATTATTTGGAGCAATCTATTATATTAGATTCTTGACTGTTTCTTTGTTTTTGTAAATGTTACATAGAACTGCAATGTTTATTTTTCTTCAAGCATATGTAATATGACAAATGGCATTTGATGAATCTTTTTATATCAGAATAAGGTCAAACTTGACTTTGAAATGTAGAGATATAATTTAACAGGAGTGGCACTTGTGCGCATTTTGTTTGTTAAGTTAAGAATATCTTCTCAGAATCGGAATCTTATAATTCTGACGCTTTTTCTGTACTTGTTTCAGGGTGCCTGAAGTGGAGTTTGTCAAGGCATACGCTACAAATCCCCATTTAAAGATGAAAGTAAAAAACTTTCACAAACAAGCTGCTTCATCAGCAGATACCATTGAAGATGAACATGTGCCAATCAGACCTGAGTGGACAATTGTAGATAGAATTGTTGCTTGCAGGTTTTCACCTATCCTTTGGTCCCATTGAATAGTCAACTCTTTAAAACTTTGAATGCTAAAATTAGTAGATTATATTCATTGAAAAATCATGGATTTTAACATTATTCATTACTCAAGAAAGAATTAAAAAAAAAAAAAAAAGGAATCTAGAACATAGTCGAATTTGTTATATTTAACTGGTTACACTAAGAAAGAAATTCTTCAGGCTACTCCTTTTGAACATTGAGGTGAAAAATATTTAGCATAAGTTGATGTATTTGCATAAGCATGTTATGCTTTTAGTTCAGGAAATGAGTTAGAAATTTTTCTTTCGAACTAGATTGGACTCCACCATGATGTTTGTGTTCTCGTTCAACATTTTATCGGAAAATTAAATTTAATTGAGAAATTGAATCATTAATGAGCAACATAGTCACTGCATAAAGATACATATGTTTGATTCATTTTTCTAATGCGTAATACTGTCAAATTATTCTAAATACCAGGGAAGTAGAAGACGGAAAGGAGTATCTGGTGAAATTCAAGGAGCTTTCATATGATGAATGCTACTGGGAACATGAATCAAATATTGAAGCATTTCATGAAGAGATTGAAAACTTTAATAGAATTCAGTCCCAAAGGAAAGAAAAGATGGTTTTAAAGGAAAAGCAAGAAGATTTTCCAAAGTATGAGAGCAGCCCTGAATTTCTTTGGGGAGGTATGTACACAATATTCTTCATTAACTTAGTATAATGTGGATGTTTTATCAATATCAATATATATCCATTTTGATCTTGTTACTCTAATTAAAAATTAAGGCTCACTGCATCCATACCAGCTCGAAGGACTAAATTTCTTGCATTTTGCTTGGTCGACAAAGACCCACGTTATACTTGCGGATGAGATGGGATTAGTTACAATATTTGTGCTTTTCAGTGTTACTTTCCTTCCTCTGTATTTCTATTCCTTTCTTTATGCCCCAAAATTTAATACGTGTCATCTCATGTAAATGTTTACTAGTGCAGGCGAAACGATACAGAGCATTGCATATTTGGCATCACTTTTTGAGGAGACCGTATCTCCTCATCTTGTCGGCACTCCCCTCTCGACATTGAGGAACTGGGAGCGGGAATTTGCTACTTGGGCTCCAAACATGAACGTTGTAAGTATACTTGTGTTCCCGGCTGCATAGATTATCTTTGAATCGGCCTAATGTTTCAATTTGCATCAGATTAGCTTATAATCATACTTAATCAATAAAGAGTCAATTAAAACTGCTTGCAGGTTATGTACGTTGGCAATGCTCAAGCTCGCTCAGTTATAAGAGAATATGAATTTTTCCATCAAAAATCTGAAAAGAAGGGAAAGGGAAAGAAATCGGAAAGCAAAAGAATCAAATTTGATGTTTTGTTGACATCGTATGGGATGATCAACATAGATTCAGCATTTTTGAAACCGATAAAGTGGGAGTGCATGCTGAGCTAAGATCTCCTCATATGCTAAATATATGTTCCATCCATTTTATTAAATTTGCTTAACATTCAATTTCTGCATGTGCACATTGTTGATGAAGGCCATCGTTTAAAGAATAAGGATTCCAAATTATTTTGTTCATTGAAGGAGTTCTCAAGCCGACATCGAGTCCTCCTGACTGGTACTCCTCTTCAGGTATGTTGAGTGGTTCAATTTTTCTTTTCTTTTCTTTTTTTTTTTTAATTATATAAGGATTTATAATATTTGTTGGATGATGCCATTCCATAAATAAGCACTTTTTCCTTCATTGTCACCGCAAAAAAATATAGCATCAGTTACAAAATTGAGGGACAACGTCACCACTTCTATATAGAAAGTGACAAAAAATTGTATTTTGTTGCAGCAAATGATTTTAACAAACATAATATTTGCACAAATATATTTTATATTATCACTATTGACAATTAGTGACACATGCATAGTGACTACCTAGAGTCAATGAAAATCTTGTTACCAAATTTTATCAACAATTTTTTTTTTTTTTAATTATAGACGTATCATTAATTGCCTATAGTAATAATCTAAAGTTAATATTGATTTAAGTATTGAGCTATGTAGTTAACACACTTATAAAAATGAGCTATAGCGACAACTATGATCACCTAAAATATATTATTATTTAGCTTCCAAAAAAAAAAAAAAATTATTAGTGACAAAATGAAAAATCATTTTATCACTTAATACATATTGGTAGTGGCAATCTTTATATTGTCACACAATTTATTGTTGTTCATGTTATATTTTTCTCCAGTAAACTAATTTTCACATTTTTTTTTGAGATGCAATTATATTAATGGTTTGTCGTCATGCATTGCAGAACAATTTGGACGAACTTTTCATTCTTATGCATTTCCTTGATGCGGGGAAGGTCAGTTCCTGCAACATATGCTTTGTCATTTTCGTTTTCCAACAAAATTTCAGTTAACTTTTCTAATGTCAATATCTTTTTCAGTTTGGAAGCTTAGAAGAATTTCAAGAGGAGTTTAACGATATAAATCAGGAAGAGCAAATTACCAAGCTTCATAAGATGGTGGCCCCGCATCTCTTGAGAAGTATGAACTCATAGCTTACTGCAGCCCCATAGATAGTATCATTTTTATAACTATGAACAATTTTTATATTGATTGCAGGAGTAAGGAAAGACGTCATGGTAGAGCTACCCAAGAAAGAATTAATCTCGCGCGTCGAATTAAGTGGGAAGCAGAAAGAATATTACAGAGCAATCCTGACACGCAATTATGAGATACTATGCTGCAGAGCTGGTGCCCAGGTGAGTTGAGATGTGACCTGTCGATCATTTTTGTTTGCAATTACTCTGAGAGGACAATGTAGTAACATTTTCAATTGCTAGATTTCTCTTTCAAATGTGATGATGGAATTGCGAAAGCTCTGTTGCCATCCATTTTTATTGGAAGGCATTGAACGAGAAGATGCCGAGGAGTTTACCAAGTAATGTCTATTTTACTCTAATTTTGCCTTATTTATTTTTTATGGCAATGAAATTTGGATTCATCATAGGAATTATTATCACAGGTTTGCATTGTATAGCTTTTAATGTTAACCTCTGTAGAAACATTTTGTTGCAATAAAATTTTGTATATATTCTGATGACAATGATATTTATCCTAGGAAACTGTTGGAAACTTCTGGCAAATTACAACTTCTTGACAAGATAATGGTGAAACTGAAAGAGCAGTGCCACAGAGTTCTTATATATTCACAATTTTAGAACATGTTAGATTTATTAGAATGTTACTGTGACTATAGGGTATGAATAAGTGGATAGATTTATTCAATTGCTCGACATATGCCTAAAAACATTTTGATATCAGATTGGTTCTCTTATATAATTTTTCAGGGATGGCAATATGAGAGGATTGATGGAAAAGTTGGTGGAGCCGAAAGGCAAACTTGAATAGATATATTTAATTCAAAGAATTCATCAATATTTTGTTTTCTTCTATCAACAAGAGCGGGAGGTGTAGGAATAAACCTCGCTACTGCAGACACTGTAATAATATATGACAGGTAATGCTTATATTACCGTATAATTAGTGGATTAGGTTGAGATTATGGACATCTAATCATCGAGCATCCAAAATTTGCAGCGATTGGAACCCTCATGCAGATCTTCAGGCAATGGCTAGAGCACATCGGCTTGTCCAAACAAATAAGGTTATGCTCATTGTACATCACATCTCATAGGAGACTCTTCGGGTCCACTTTTTTGGTTTATCATTATTGTTTTCTTACTCTTTTCTATGTGCAGGTTATGATTTACAGACTCATAACACGAGGAGCCATTGAAGAAAGGATGATGCAATTGACCAAAAGGGAAATGGTCTTGGAGCATCTTCTTGTTGGAAAACTCAAAGCACAAAACATTAATCAGGTAAAAATATTTTAGCCTAATATTTTACCTATAATCATGCGAAGTTTGCGAAAAATTCATTGTTTGGTTTAAAGATTAATGAGAACGTATATCTAGTAAATGCAATATAATGTGGTGGGATTATGGGCGAAAATCTTTATTCATAGCATTTCTTGTTAGGTGGGTAAAGAGATTTTTCTTCCTGTAAATTTGATTGACTAAACAATGCTATTCAATATAGGTGGATTCACGCCAAAAGACATGGTTCATAGTATTTATATAAGATTGTGAAAAAATTTGCTTAATTATTGCGCAAATTAATATAATTGCCCAAATAATATTTGTCCTAGTTGTAAAATTAAAAAAAAAAAGGTATGTCTAATGAATGCTATTCAATTCAATGAGTCGGATTCTAGTCAAATTTTTGTCTTAATCCAAAGTATTTATACTGAATTGGTAAATAAGATTTCTTTTTTCGTGCAATCTCATTGCCCAAATTAATGATTTTTTTTCCTGCAAGGGCCTCACATTCATTATATATAGCACCATTTTCACCAGTTTAATTCGCCATTCTCAAGATATTTGTATGCCTCATTTTGCATATCTTGTTAAACTTTTTAGGAATATTTCTTGCTAATATCTTATATTCCTAGAAGTCAAGTTCCTCTGTGTTCTTTTTGAAGTTTTCTGTGCCGTGGTACTCAATTTTTTTTTTCTTTTTCTTGTTTTTTTTCCCCTTCCTGCAAGTGCTTTCTGTGGCTTCTTTCTTGTATATCTGTTGAAATTTTTAGGAATATTTGTTGCTGATTTATTATATCTCGAGAAGTCA
>JACFYI010003072.1:1631945-1642761 GCA_014898755.1 Handroanthus guayacan | reverse complement strand
TATATTTTTTTTCCTTTTTACCCTATCAAAACGACGTCGTTTTTTGCAAACCATGTCATTCAACTAAGTTGAAGTGCATGGTTCCTTATATTTTTTTTCCTTTATATCCTATCAAAACGACGTCGTTTTTATGTTTCTTTTTTTTTTTTTTTGTTTTTGCGGACCACGTTGTTCAACTGATAGAACAGCATGGTTTCTTATGATTTTTTTTCCTTTTTTCGCCTATCAAAACGACTCCGTTACTTTTTTTCTTTCTTTCCCTTTTTTTTTTTGGGAGCCACGATCAACTTATAGACAGATATTTTCTTCTTTTACTTTTTTCACTATCAAAATGGCATCATATTTTTGCCAACCACATTTTTCGACTAAGTTGAACAACGTGGCTCCCCATAATTTTTTTTCCTATTTGTCCCCATCAAAACGACATCGTTTCACAAACTCAAAGAAGAAAAACTCTGAAATGTTTTATTTGCCTAAATCCGATTGGGGGTCTGCAAAGATATTTGAAGGGGTTATTAATAGCTTAACCACATGGGAAAATGATAACGGAAATTCGAAACAGGTTAACCAATTTGACTAACAGCTAATTCAATTCAGGGACATTCCCTCATTCACACCAACAGCTAATTCAATTAAGGGACATTCCCCTCTTTGTTGAATGATGTTGTTCACCTTAGTTGAACGGCGTGGTTCCTGATATTTTATTTGTATATATATATATATATTTTCGCTTTTCTACATTACCAAAATGACGTCGTTTAAGAAGAAACTCAGAAAAATTATATTAGGTTAATGTGATATTAAAAGGGTTGTTAATAACCTTAACCACCCTCTGAAGATGCTAATGGAAACTAACCAATTGAACTAATGAATACTCCCTCTTCGCGAATTACATTGTTCTAGCATTTTTTTGTCTTTTTGTTCAACCGAAGCAATATCGTGTTATGAACTAATGTTAATTAAAAAGGGAAAGGAAAAAAACATGTCACTTTAGTATCTCTTTGTCTCTCTGCAGTGATATCTAAAACATGCATTAAACCGACGTGCTCTTTTACAAGAATGTTTGTCATTGTATAACTATATAGATCAAGTTACCTATAATGTTTACGTTTTTCTCACATTTGAACTTATTGTTTTGAAGTGTCGTCAAAGCAACAAGACTTTTCTTGTAGCATGCAAGAACTGGAGGATGAATAAACAATGTCGGATTAAGATATGCAACAGATGCCTCTTGAACAGGTAGTTGCAGCAGTATTCTCTTTACCACATTTATTATTTATGTGCATGTTTTAAGTTCTTACCGTATCATATTTTTCTGAATCAGATACGACGAGAAGGCAGAAGAAGTAGGTGCGTTAGCTGACTGGAGTTGCCCTAAGTGCCGAGGAATTTGTAACTGCAGCGTTTGCATGTGAGTTTTCTGACTTATTTCCTAGTGATATTCTTCCTTCCAATATATATATAATCCTGGTTTCATAATTGTTCTTCTTTCAGGATTAGAAAAGGAGAAAAACCCACTGGTGTATTTCACAAAAAAGCCAAGGCAACTGAGGAGAAGGAACCTAAAAACTCAAGGAGTGAAGGCTTAGCCACTGATTATGGAATGGAGGATTTAGTGGGAGATTCTGAAAATGATAATAAAGAAGAAGAAAAAGAAGAAGGGGAAGCTGATATTCCATTGCCAGTGGGACTAGAGTTGAGAAGCGTGGCTGGAATTGCCATACGTTCAGAAGACGTCGGCAATGCCTTGCAGTTCCTCGAGTTTTGTTTCGTTTTCGAAGAGGCAAGTGATGTTTTATTATATAACAACTACCATTAGGTATTAAGTGTTTCATATTTAGTGTAGTATTTATATAAATACTCATTAATCATCATTATGCGCATAAGTTGCGCGTCTTATGCACTTAAACAGCACTCTCTATGCACATAAGTTGCACATCTTATGCATTTAGACAGCACTCTCTATGCACATAAGTTGCACTCTTTTGCATTTGGACAGCACTTTCTATGCACATTTGCTTGTACATCATAAGTTAATGATTCTTTTGTTTTCTTTGCCTAATGACCGATAGACCCTAGAGTTGGAAAAGGGGGCGGCAGAAAATGTTCTTCGAGAATTATTACATGGGGGAATTGCAAGGCCAACTCTAACTATCCAGTTCCACGTTTGCCTGTTGTCCTTACTAGAAGAGTATGACCTTCTACCCAGTAAATTAGCAATCAAATTTTCATTTTTCACTTGATTAATTTGTTTTCCCTTTTTCCGTGAAGATCTACGACACTAAGTCCATCAGATGGAGAAAATTTGTGGTTCCAAAGGCTTAAGAAATGCTTTTCTAAAACTCAAAGCCTTCTTAAATCATCAGAGGTGGACACTTTACTAAGGGCAACCGATTACGACTCCTTAAATGCTTCTGAAAAGCTTAGGGTCCTAATTCTTCTTTGCGATGAAGTTCTTGGGACCGAGTAAGTACCCTTTTCATTTCTATGTTTCTCATTCCATTCTTTCTTATTCTTTTTAACTTTTCTCACATATTCTGTTTTCTTTTTTCCCCTCATTTTTCTTACACGCACAGGAGAATGAGAAATTGGATAGAAAATGAAAACAACGAACTTCTTAAAAGGGTCAAGGAAGCTAAACGAAAGGCTCATACTGCAAGGGGCAAGGTAATTAATCTACAGATTGCAAGTTGTTAATTAAAGTTCATCAGGATATTCTTTTTCCCCTCTTTTGAAATTTCTATTCTCTATGCAGGAGAAGAGTTTAAAGCAGAAAATGAAGGAGGACATTCAAAAAGCAATTATTGCTAAGAATGGTGCTCCTCTTTCAATTTCGGAGCACGAAGCAATTGTCTCCGATACTAAGTCTGAGGCAGCACAAGCTCACGCAGAGGTGCTCGAGGCGGAGGACGTACTTACGAAGTGTAAGTTTTCAAGTTCCTACTTTATCTGATACTTATAATTATAGAGGTACGTTCGATCGTCTGATTTTGTCTTATGTCAAATTGGCATTTATTTTGCAGATAAGAAGCCATGTGATGCTCTAAGAACAGAACCTCTTTTCAGGGAGCATCATGGTAACGTGTATTGGAAGTTAAACTCTTCCGAGAAATCTTATGTGCTGCAACAACGTAAGTTCGGTTTGCATCTTTTTCATTCATTTGATTGCTTCCGTGCATGACTAACTCTATTTCCTCTTCAACTAATAGACGTTGGGAAAGAGGACACGCTTGCCCTGGACGAAAAATGGTATGCCCTTGATGATGCAGGTACCGAAATGATAGAGAAGCACATAAGTTTAACAAACATTAAAGAAATCTTTATGTATGGACATGTGAAAGCTGCACGTCTTATGCACTTAAACGGCACTCTATACGCACAAATTTGCACCTCTTATGCACTTAAACAGCACCCTATATGCAGGTGTGCTTATGCATGCATAAGCTGTTTTCGGCTTCATTAATACTTTTCGGATTGCAGAGGAAAGAAGTCCCGGAAACGAAGGGCTCCAGAGGCTGCTTCTTCTCAGCAGAATCCGGTAGCGCATGAAGCTGACGGACACTGACCATGCTGGAGAGGAAGAAATCGCCATCGTCAGGGACAGTGAACTTGTATATATTTAACATGTAGAAAAAATTAATGTTTCAATGAGCGTTCATTATATTAGACAATATATTTCTTTGTTGTCAAAATATTGTTATGTACAGAAAATGTATTTGAGTTGTAAATATTTTTCAGTGTCCTTAAATAAACTTTACACTTCTCAACTATACAACAAGTTGCCGTTAACCTCCTAAACTATTAAATGTAATATGTACCTTCGTCTATTAATTATTTTGGAAAAATCTATCCTTTATATATACTATGTATATTTATATATTTTTAATATATGTAAAGCATTTTAAAATTTTTATTAAATAAAAAATTAATTCTAGTCTGAGAAAAGGAGTTACCGAGTGAAGTAAGTCGATTTTTGCGGATGTGCATATGAATATAACTAATACATAGAAATTTTCAAAAACTATTTTAATTATTTGAACTTAAACTTAAGTTCCTAATCATTTATTTTAAATGCATCTTCGACCATTTCAGATGAAAATGAATAACTATATTTCCGTTAACATAAAATAGATATTTTTTAATTGAGCAAATATTCATTGATTCATTTTTTCTTAAAGAAAATTCAAGTTTTGCTAAATTATATATTTGTACTTGAAAATAAATACATACACACACATATATATAAAGTTAACATAGATATATTTTGTTCATTTCTATCTGAAATAGTTAAAATTCAATTTTAATTAATAGTATTACTACTATTTTAGATTTAAATGGTCAAAATCATTTCTACAAGTTCAATATTTTCTGAAGCTTTACCTAATTAGAGTTGCTCCAACTGCAGGTTTCTAACTTATTTCCTTGAAATCTCCCAGTTAGAAATATCATACAATTAATTTGGGTGAAAAATCATACAAAGACGATAGTGAGAATGAGATATCAAGTTAGGGATAATTACCGCAACACCCCCTGAGATTTAGATAGTTACCACTACACTCCCTGAAAATTTTGAATATTACAAGTAGGCCCCCTAGATAAGGGGGTGTAATTATAATATATGCATAAATTAAGGGGGTATAGTTGTAATACACGCATACGTTCAGGAGGTGTAATTATAACTATGCATTAACTGAACTGTACAATAAGGGGTGTAATAGTAATTGTACCAAATCTCAGGGGGTGTTGCGGTAATTATCCCATCAAGTTAAGTGCAAAAGTTTTTCTTAATCGTCTCTAAAATTGGATCATTTAGCCGAAGGTTGACAATAGTATTAATACTTCTCAATCCACTGTGAGAGCTATACCAAATTGAACATAAATACTAGGTCTAGCTTAAAACAATAAGAATCAAAATGATTCAACAATACAAAAAAATCTCTGTTCATCGTTATTTCAAATTTTAGTTTATTTTAATGTAAAATTTTTATATAAATCATGCTATCAAGAGAATCATCCGTCAAAGATTTCTATCAGATACTAAATTCTTTAAACTCAATTCTAATCATACTTCAACCTCGAATTATCAAAAATTAATAGCCAAACTCATTTTACACAAACCATCCAAAAAGAATCGTGGAATTACAATAACAAAACGAAGAATTAAATATCCACGTAACCATCATAGTTCAATGCATTTCCAAAAAAGACAATAAAAGAATAAAAACAAAAACGCATGTTAATGGATATTTTCCTAAAACGACTATTCCAAGAGTGACAATAATGTAGTGAAACTGAACAAGGTTCTTTCCATATTCTGAGGCTCAAATTTGATCTTGCTTAATATCGATCCCTTTGTCAGGACCACGATTGCTCACTGTTGTTCATCTATACGGGCCAGACCACCATCTTGTCTAGATTCAGTGGCCCTACAAAATCAGGTGAGGAAAAAGCAGTGGATGTTGCTTCCCTCATCGTAAACTTGTCAGCAAATGACTGGGACAACGAGGATAAGGTACAATTTTTTGCTTGGACTCTTTCACAACTGGGCCATGGGCAAATCCAGATAAGCATCAATATACTACTACTGGTACTAATGATATCTGTGTTTGTCCCCGCAGAGAGAGTTCCAAGTGCTTGGGAACTCACATTAATGGAAGTACAACAACTCAAAGCTGCACGTTCTGTCAGCTTTTCTAACTCCAGTATAATCTGGGATTCACGTTTCTCTTTTTTCACTTGTCTTCTTGTGTAAATAAAGGTACGAGGCCAAACTCGTGTGTATTTGTAATGAAACGTAGTTTATAAAATTTATAGGCTGTTCAGAGTGGAATATTGTTGTGTGGATGAGAAGGTGTTTGTTGAAATGCCTGAATAAACTTTATTCTGATTATGTTTTGTATGGCTTGAATTATGAGAGAAGGTCATCTCATGTTGGAGCTTTGGCTGGATGGGGTACTGTATATTTACTGTATCGTATCGCGAAGTGATGAAATTTTTATTCTTTACAGGTTAGTTTATAGAATTTTCCCGCTTGAGATTACAGCTAATCAGAGTTTTAATGGGTTTTTAGAACTGAGGGTCTTGGATTATCAACATGGGCTCTGTGTTCAACTCATCTTCCTTTAAGAACTCTTGTATTTGATGAACTCATGGTTCTCCATAGGAATAGAGGTGGTGAAGGTTTGAGGCTAAAATTAATTGGCTTCGAGGATATGATAAGTTTAGCTATTTAGATTTCCGATTCTTGTTGTCAACGGCCGCATAACTATTGTTATATCTGTGTCTTCTTCATCAGGATTGTTTTACAGATTTTTAGTTCCTTGATTGTCTTTTCCGGTGATCACCAGATGTTCGACCTGATGTTTCTGTTCGCATAGTTGTTCCAACTCTCATTATGTATTTTACCTGCGAAGTTTGCGTTATCGTGTTGTTACTGTAGCTAATATGATGCACCTTGATATTGACAGCAATTCAGTTACTGCTTATTGTTGTTTATTCGGATATACATGGCAGCAGTTGCAAGCAGCCATAAATTGTTCTACAGGGACAATAATGTTTTCGTTGCTAGAGGTATCGCACGTAGACAAGACAAGATTATTTGTGGTTTTGGCCCCCTTCGCATTTTATTGTTGTCATTTTTCTCAATCTTCAATGTATCAGGCAAGAGAGAGCATGTATCATATGATGTCATCGCCCCACCGATGAAAAAAGACATGAGAAACAGTGAAATGGGACCTTCATTGGGGAAGAGCACGCTTGAAGCATCTGTAGTTCTCGGAAAGCACAAAGGTTTACACCATCCCTTCGTTAACAGGACTTCACGAACAGGAAAATTTTGCTCAGTTGTAAAAGCATCGAGTTCTAGTGAGAAGCATCTGAAGTCTTTAGAGTCTTATCTTGGGAAACTCCATGATGCCAGGCACCCTTCTTCAAAATATTTGAACCAGAGGACAAAACCAATTGGTGAAAGTGATCAACCAAAAGCAGACCACGGTCTCAAATCTCTGGAGAATTATCTTGGCAAAGTTAAAAGTGGTAATAATAGTATAATATTATCATCAAATTACTCATGCTTGGCAGATAGAATTGATCTATTTTTTACTCATGCGATTTCCAATGCAGATTCAGAAAACTATGTTAACAGAGATTTATGGCCATCAGTAAATACTTCTGCCAAAATGGACAATCGAAATGGAAAGAAGGGATCGTTGAAAAATTATATGGAGTTAAAAACTGAGGACATCGATGGCAAACAGAAATCTGCAGATGAAGCTTCTGATTTCTACTTGATGTAATATGGGTTCCATTTAATTTAACTTCACTGTTTTCATAGCACGTGAAGGCTCATGCAACTGATTTTGCTGTGCTTGATTCTGTTGCAGAGGTATATTGGCTTCTATAAACATAGCAGTTTTTCTGTTTGAGATAGCTACTCCAGTTAAGAACTCCAGTTTTGAGCTCTTTTCTCTCCCCATGATATACGGAGCGAAGATAAATAACTTGATCCTGACTGGAGAGTGGTGGAGGCTTGTGACACCAATGTTTCTGGTACAAGATTGATGACTCGGTTCGTGCTTCAGTACTGTTATAGTTTAGCACTCTATGAAACGAACGTTACATGAAAATTAACACTATCACTCTCCTCACTAAATTTATATTTTAGTGAATGAGGGAATTCCGTATCTGCAAATTAAAAACTTTTAAACGTTTTATGGAGGCAGTAGTAGAATTAAAAGTTCAGAAATCCCCACACACACACACACACACACAGAAAACAACTTATTGTTGCCTTCTTGATCCTGATGTATTGGACTAGATAATAGCGCTTTATTTTGGCTTAGAAAACCAAGAGATGCATGCATAAGATGATATAATACACTCCGACAATGATACCTGCTATGTTCTAAGGTAGTACATTCAAGAACACGTAACTTCTATCAAATAAATGATATGTTTTAATTCCTTGGAAATTCATAGATTTCACCTCAATTCCACCAGCTGAACTAACCCTAACAGACCTTTTGTTAAATCAGATTTTTTTATTCATGGAGTTATGTCATTCACAGCATTCAGGCATCTTTCATATTGCCCTTGGGAGCTGGGCCCTCTTCACTTTTGGGCGTGAAGTATCTCGAGAATATGGCTCATTCACTTTCCTATTGATATATGGTCTCGGAGGAATTTCTGGAAACCTGATCAGCTTTCTGCACACGCCAGAACCAACTGTTGGTGGGACGGTAAGCCACCTACAATGATAACGTTGAACATTGATTAACAACGCAGTTTTTACGTGTTATTGTTAGTTTTTTAGGTTTCTTGTTTCCACGTAAGCTTATTTTTTGTATTACCAACTGAAACTCCCTTTTTCCTCATCTCCTTAAAGTTGCAGTTTTGTAAACTATGTAAGTGATGCTTTGGTTTCGTACTGCTACACATTATGGATTACATATAGTTAGCTCCTGGTTGAAGAGACGGCATTATTGATCAAGAGAATACGTTTTGATATTTCGATCTTGCTCTTTTGTTTCTTAGGGACCTGTATTTGCCATAATTGGAGCTTGGCTTGTTTACCAAGTTCAAAACAAAGGTGTGATTTTGAGGGATGCTTCTGAGAGAATGTTTAAGAACGCAATTATTGCAACAGCTCTGAGCTTCGTTCTTAGCAACTTTTGCCCAATCGATGACTGGTAAACAAGTGTTTTTCCCTTTAACCATTATTGAGCATATTCACTCACTAATTTTCAGGCATTTGATGCACTTCTTGAGGTGATGTGATTTAACGGTGAAACAAGAACTAGGCAGAAATGCAAGCAGGTACCTAGAATTTACAAATGGTGATCCTCACATTCTATGATGTTTGCAGGGCCCACCTGGCTGCGATGTTTACTGGTATAGCATACGGTTTTGTCACCTGTCCGACTCTGCAAGTAAAAGATGTGTCATCAGAATCAGGCCGACAAGAAAGAATTACACTCGTTAAACGATATGCAGATCCTTGCAAATCACTAATGTACTTCTCCCTCTTCGCCATGCTGTTGAGCTCTTTACTTTTCATTATCGAACCTCCGCTTGACCTGATAGAGTAAAGAGATGGGTATGTATCGATCATGTGATCATATTTCACCATAGCATGTGAATATAGCCAGTTATAAATGTAATAAACTATGCCATCAACAGCATGAGAAGATGATAATGATCTTCCAAAGGGTGCATTTTCATCATGTATCTGGTTAAATAAAGCTTCAATCTTCTTGCAATTATTGTTGTTCAATTAAAGTGAACGCGTGAATCACTATATATTTGACTGGCAAGCTGATGTTCGTCCCGTTAAACTGGATATTATGTGAATTTTATGTGTATCGTAAATTATTATTCTTACTTTTTGTTATTCGTAAAGTTAAGAACAATACGAAGGCTTGATTATCTCAATGCCCAAGTGTTTGGGGAAGTTACAGTAACGCTACTATTGTTAATTCGGCTGATAAAAAAATTTAATGAATTATGTTTAATGACAAAAAAAATTAATGAGGTATGTGTGACGTTTAAATTAGGTCCCCTGAAAACTTAAAGCGTGTTAGATCAACTAAGTCTATTTGATATTGTTCTTATGTTGTATTCATGTCATCTTTCAAGGCATCAAAAATCTATTATAATTTTCCTAAAATATTGGAATTCATATCTTCTTTATTGTTGTGGGACCGGATTTGAGTCGTATTGTCAAATGGTGACCTTATTTGCATAACATCACTATAATATCAATTGAATCGACACAGTTCTATCACCATAATTCTATCAAATAGTCATTTTTAATTTTCTTAATCATGTCAAAGTTTTCATCAGAATATTATGATTATCCCCATCAAAGTGAATCAAACTAAAATCCCCCAATAACAGAGGTGATTAATTCATGAATTATCACAAATAGATTTGACCTCCTTTTTTATGGAAAGTAACGAGTCAAATTAACGCCTCGGTAAAACTCAACTTCCATAGACTATAGTGAATGAGTTTGAATGCATGAACTCTTTATGAGAAGTAATGGACGAGATTTTAGTCTTTTTTCATATACATGATTGATTCACGAATTAAATTAAATGAAGATTAACCAATTAATTGCCTATCGCTATTATAATTAAAAAATGATAATTATCAATTAATATGACTGATATTACAAATAAACTCAAATTTATGACCATCCATAAAAATAATTAACAGATGTTCACATTCTCTTGATTATGAGTTTAATTCTTGCCAATAGCATATACATATTTTTACCACATGATGGGATAGGCCTGAAAGAAACCATAATTTACAAACTTAAGAGGGACTTTTCCTTTCTTTACTTCGAAATGTACTAATAAAAGAAAAATCAATCATTGGCCTTTCTTAGGCCATAGCTTACAAGTTTCGGTTTTCTTCCTTGCTAAATAGCTATCAAATGATCATTTAGAGAATTTTGAAAAAAGATTTGTTGTAGGGCTAGTTAACGTATCTAATTCAGATGTATTAAAATATTAATACACTAAATATAATATATTATTGAATGCAGTTGTTTTTCATTTGAAAATATAAAAAAGAAAGAAATAAAAAAAGGGCAGAAGAAGGTTGCCCGTGTGCCCAAGACCGAACCAACACCTGTACAGGTTAAGTACTATACAAGCAACCACGTACTCATTAGTCATTACCAACTTTTTCGTCATTGCCATTAATTACCAATGCACAATTACACACATATATATACATACTGTCTGAGAGTGTGCGCGCGCGCGAATGAGATGCAGAGAGACGACATACAGAAAAGCACGCATAGTTCATT
>JACFYI010003072.1:1560668-1607458 GCA_014898755.1 Handroanthus guayacan | reverse complement strand
ACTTAACTATTCCATTTACAAAAGGTAAAATTAAGTGCAAAGAAGTGGCCCGTATGCTGCTGATAAATTTGCTAGTATTGTTGGTCGAAAGTAAAAATTTTCAGCTGACTATTGCTGGCTCTATCTCATCCTTTTGAGTAATGACAAATGCACTACTTGAAAAACTTTTGAGGGACTTTCCACGAGATGGAAATGAATTGTTTCATTGATTGCTATTGTAATGATTTATTGCAGTTATAATTAGTGTCATATGTTCGAGGGCATCAGGTGCCCATTTCCTTGTACAAATTAACTCCCTACACTAATGAAGAAGGAACTGTTGTGCTTTCCTAATCAGCACCAGGACAAGCTTCTCCTCTAGCGTTCTAGCTTGTAATGTTGTTGTCAAGTCCTGCTCTTTATATCATTAGTAGTGGTATTTATTACTCCAAAAATTAATTCTATATCCTATATTTTTCTTTTATCTATTACGAGAGAGAGTTTCTTCATATTGAGTGTTGTTATGTAGGATTTGCTTTGTAGTCAAGCTGTATCTATCATTTTAAAGTCCGTTAATGTAGTTATGTTTTTCCAAGTTAGCTATGTTTTATTTCAGTCACCCACTCCTGATATGTGGTCAACATGCAGTTGGAGGACCTTGTTTGAAGGACATTCGTGTTGGCATTTCCTTGTCATGGGTCTGCTTTTTACAGGTATTGAACAAGTTTAACATGATTCATATTCTCTTTCTTCCGCAAATAGATGAAGATATGCCTCGTAAATTTTGCGATCATCCGGGGTGTACATGTTTGATCTCTATCATGTTCAATGAAGTCTTTGCATGGTTAGGTAAACGAAAAGGTGTTTGTTCCTGAATTCATTGTCTGTGGTTAGTTGTTTGGTCTCAGTGATTTTCTGCTATGTCTTTCTCCTGGACATCGATAGTTAAAAATATTACATGAAGTGAAAAATGCTGTTTTCTTTTCTTTTGTCCTTCTGATTTAATGATCACTGAACATGAAAAGGTGTATCAATAAGGTTGTAGCCTGTCGGTGGGGTTCAAGACGCTGAAGTTCCTCTGTTTCTGTGAGGGCAAGGCAGTTTAATTGGACTGCCCTTTTCCACGTGCTAATCTGTTAAGTCACGCATGAAAATTTTGTGGATATTGTTGAGTGGAAAATTAAAGTATGCTGAGGACTACTCAGCCTCTATGGTGTTGACATCACAATTCGATCAGATTGCAATGCCTACTATCCTTCTTGTTGTTCAAGTGTATTGGTTTCCCTAGTCTAGGGAACATGAACACGGGGACTTTAAGGGTCTATGATCTAAAGAAAGGTAGACATAACAATTGGTCCAAGAAAACCAAAAATGAAAATGATTAATATATATTTCATATGCTTTCTATGAAAATTGTAATTAAAGTATCATTCTGTTAAACTTAATTTATGGTCTTAACCATATGTATTATTTATTTATTTATTTTTTGGTTTGCTTTTAACTTCCATTTTGGACTAACGTTCATATCATGTCTCTGCAGGCTATGTGTTTAAAGTATCTTCAACTGGATAGTGAGCTTCAAAACTACGCTCTGCAGGTTATGGACATGCTACGCTCAGATGCATCCATTGATGCTCAAGCACTGGTATCTTCTTGTTAAATCACATGGCTCCTCATGATGCTATTTTGGCATGTGTATTAGTGAACATAGCTTTTGATTGCGTTGCTATGGTTTATATTCATTTTCCTTGTCATCTGCTATAAAGAGATATATGATATTTAAGCGAAATGGGAAACTTATTGAAGAGTATGAGTAGACAGAACCTGGTTCAATGATCCAAGAATTGCTTACTTGAGGCTTGAGCATTTTCACTTGAATATAGAGTATCAAACGAAACAAAGTGGCTCATTTGATTAGCCATTCACGAACTGCCTCTCAACCCCCAGCACCACAAAAGAAGATAGGAAAAAAAAAAATGTAAATATCTTATAACGGATTATGAGGGAGCTGGGAGCCTAATGCTGAAGTATTTACCAAAACCTTGCAATGTCTGAACTCTGAAATCATTAGGAGCGATAAGCTTTCTATAACTGCAAGGTTTTGGGTAAATATTCATATACTCTCTCTTTCTCTCTCTACACACACATATAGTATGTAGATGTGTGTATCAAGACCATGCCCTCCTCCCATAGCCCTGCCTGTCTCCTTCCCTTTTCCATGCCCGTGTCTAGCTTCTTTACACTTACGGATATAAAATGGGTCAATTGTGCGGAGTTTTTACTTGTTAGTAAAGCGTAGTCCTTAGATGGGAAATGAAGGATATGTTTCTCAATGTACCCCATACCTTCAGAAAGTAAAGGTTAAGTTCTTGATGTATATGGAGTTCATTGATTAAATTCTTCTTCTACTTGTTGATTCTCAAACATCTTCCTGTTGTTTATTCCATTTGGAAATCTAAAGCTCACTTAAGTTGAAGCGTATACTACACTACACACATTTCACATTGCAAGCATGACAATTTCACTATGCCTTTCTCATGGTGCTGGGGTTACGGATTGGCAAAGCTGCAAAGCAACAAATTAGCATCTTGTCTTGCATTAATCATTTTGCTAAAGAGCTGCGGGCAAGCTATTCTCTATTTTGGTGAAATTTTGCACTTTATGTATTTTTTGTGGGCTTGGAAATTTCTGGTGTACTAAAAGGCTTTTTAATGTGCTATTATGCAACTGGCATTGCCGGGCTATTCTGGATTAAGAGAACTTCACTTGTTTATGTCAGAGTATTTGGCTGTCTTCTCTTTGGTGTACGGTTTCCTTATTATCAAAATATATAAAAAAGACAAAAAAAACCATGTTAAGGTTTGTAGTTTGCCTAGAGAAGATTTTTTTATGAGTTAGTGAAAGCGCTGAGGACATAGACTCTCTTTATTATGTTGTTAATCCTTACTGCAATCATCTTATTTTTCTTGTGTCACATCTTTGCTTCTTTAAAATCAAGCTCCTGATTTGTCTCTTCCTTTTTTGAAGGCTTGTGTACTATATATCATGCGGGTAGGTATAACTGATCAAATGAGCGAACCCACTCAGAGAGGTTTTTCAGTTTTTCTTGCCAAGCAGGTTTGCTAAACAGCCAACTAAGGTTTAAATATTCTATTGGCTGTTTTGATAATTGGTAACTTATCAATAACATTTTCTGCAGCTTGTATCTTCTGATTCCACTCCTTCCATGCAAGTAGCTGCTTTAAGAACTCTGACATATGTTTTGAAAACACTTGGAGAGGTGAAGTTGCTTTTATTGCTTCATGTGGTTTCAAAAAGATTAATTTCTCTATTCAAATTCGTGTGCTCATTGACTAAGTGATATGAAATTCTGGTGGTAGCTTCTGTTTGAAGAGAGCATTCCAAACTGATTCATGTATAAAGTCTTAAGAAATGAAGTCATAACACAATTGGAGGAGATTTTTGCTTAACACTAGTCATATTAATTTTGGCATAGCCCCCTAATACAGATTGGATTTTGCATTATTTATTTCAACGTGGGATCTTTTTGCATATATAATTAACCGACATGCAGAAACAAGATTGAGCTGGAATTGTGTTAATTATAATGGAGTCACTGTAAGTAGACTTAAAACAACTCTCTAACATGCTCAACTACAGGTTCCACTTGAATTCAAGGAAGTTCTTGATGACACAGTTGTTGCAGTGCTTTCCCATCATTCACCACTGGTAAGCTTCTGACAGTATCATTTTACTTTGAACTTGCATAAATGCTATTTATAGACCTAATACGTAGAGTACGCAAAAATTTGTTACTTCACCTGTCATGGATATTACTGAAAAATTTGACCACAATTACACATTCAACATGTAGACCAACTATTTATAGGCGTTTTGGTAACTCGAGGCATTCATTTCTTGAGTGGGTGCATTTGGGCCGTCACATCCTGATGAAAATTTGGGTGAATTCTATGTTGGATTTATGTGACAGTCAGAGATTCACACGATCTTTAGGTGCCTGGATATCACATCTCACGATTATGATGCCAAAGCCTTTTTTCTTGCTGATCTAGCTGTAGAAGCTGTCTATCAGATGAAAGACTTGAAACTACCCCATTGATGACAGTTAAAACTTTTTTTCTCTGAGCTTCTAAGTAAGGATAATTCTTCACTGGTATTTCCATCGAACCTACTTGCTTTTTGCCAAGTGAAATGGAACTAGGGGTGCTGGTGCAATTGTATACCTTATAGTTCTTTGCTTCAGTCTATTTTACTTTTTGGGAAGCTTGCTCATTATGTTTGTTTCTTTATATAATTATGTGTCTCATGCATGGATTTTAAGGAAGAAAGGCCATTGCTTAACTAAAAAATTTTGTAAAGCAATGTGGCATTGCTTCTAAAAAAGATTGTAGTTAAAAGTCATCTAGCTGCTCTATGTGCTCTTGTGAACCTTTAGTGAAATTTGTGATTAGGTAAGAGTTGAAGCTGCATTGGCTCTTCGTGCAATGGCTGAGGTTGATCCCTCCTGCGTTGGTGGCTTGATTTCTTATGCAATGACAATGCTCAGTGCATCAAGAGAAAATGTCTCATTTGAGAAGGTAAAACTTTACGACTTAGCATCACTGTGTGTTAACTTCTTACACCGTGCAACTCCTTATTATGCTGTGGGATTATGTTCTACCTGTATAAGTGAATGTAAACATAATGGGAGAGACAGAGTTAGGAGGCAAGAGATATGGAAGAGAAGTACAGAAACTAAATGGAGATTGACAATCAGAGTAAAAAACAGCACTGATGAGTAATTGTGTCAAGATTATCACTGAGTCAAAAACATGATCTGCGTGTCCACATATTCACTTTTGATATATATGTGTGTGTGTGTGTGTGTGTGTATGTATATATATATCTGCATCTTTCACCTTTCTTATTTGATTAATGCACTGCCATTTTTTGCATTTGGGTGGCCTTATTTGCTTGCTGACGCTCATAAACATTATGTTTTCTTTCTCTGATATGAATGTGGGCTGAATTTTTATTCATATATTTAAGCACTGACAATGGCTTGAGGTGAAGAGTGTGCCAATATATTTCAACTAGCCCAAGAAAGAAACTACAATCTTAAGAAGATCATGATATTTGGTGTCATCTCTTGCATGGCATGCCCTTTCTATAAAAGGCATGCTCTATTAGGACCCACAAACTACATTTATTGCTGCATCATTAGTACAGGACGCTTTGCAATTAAGAGGGTTTTATTTGTTTTAATTACAATATTGATGTTAGTTAATTCGTTGATCATTGTGATTTCTTATAGGAGATGATTAATACACCACTACACAAATTTTTTCACCTTCCGCATATCATTTTCATGAAATGCGTTCCATTTGGTTTCTAATTGTAATAATCAGTTACTGAAATGTTAAAATATAATGAAATGTAAAATTCATTTTGTGCTTGCTTTATAGCTTCATACACGATCATCCTTCGGTTCCCATTGGTGGGATAATATTCTTGGTTACGATGATGTATGGATTGTCTTATTTAACTTATTGGAATAATATTTTCTTGCCCTAGTTGGTTTAATGTGCTAGATATCCAGGGACTTAATTTTAAAAGGGAACTCGATTCTCTACATGGACAAGCAGCAGTTGTAGCGTCATTAGTGTCCATCTCCCGGAAGTTACCTCTTGGATATCCAACCAGGTACAGTTTTGTTCTGTCTTGTGCTTTTTTCCCATAGTCATTAAATGTGCAAAGCAAAGTTGTAGAGGCTAATGCTTGTCTAAGTGAAGATCATAATGTACCATAAAGCCATAATTTCATTGATATCAAATACTGTTATTTGTTGGCGGCAGAGCTTCTTGAGTCCTCCAATGTAACTTTTTCGGTCTTTGACTAATTTATTTACTTCTTTTGGTATGTGATTGTTGCAGATTGCCCAAATCTGTGCTTGAAGTTTGCAAGAACCTTCTGACAGAATCTAGCAGGAACCCTGTAGCAGCTGCTGTAGAAAAAGAAGCTGGTTGGAACCTTCTGTCTTCACTGTTGACTTCCGTGTCGAAGGAGGCAAGTGTTTATTATTTTATTTTAAGAGGTGTAGTTCAAGATTCGGTTTGCCAAGAAGCTAGTTATGATGATTGCAGGAGCTTCACGACCAAGTTTTCGATATTCTTGCACTATGGGCTTCCGCATTTAGCAGGAATCCACTGCACCACATAAATCAAGCACAAGATCTTGTGTCAGAAATACGGTTAGTTCAGTGATGCTGATTTTTAACTTCATCTTCTGCATTTCTTATTGTAAATTGTGTGCGTTTAAAGTTCTGCTATGTTTCCACGTAGAGAGAACTTCTAAGTTGCATTTTCTTTGAGGCTTTGTTTCTTCTTTATGACAGTGACACCATCCCATTCTTTGTCAAAGTACAGCTTCAACAACTTATTTGTTCCCCTTCCCATTTTCTGGATTGCCAGAGCTCTTTTATTATATCATTTTTACTTATGACGTTATTTTTCATCTGAAGCGTGTGGTCTGCTGCCATTGATGCGCTTACTTCATACGTGAAATGTTTTGTTTCCTCTGATCCTGTGAACAAAGGAATCTTGCTGCAGCCAATTCTTTTTTATCTGAACAGGTACAATTATTTTCTTAATGTTTTTTCCAGCTGCATTTTGGCCATGAAATTTCTATTAGGCTATAGTGGTGTTTCTTCCATCTAGGAGCTTGTCTTGCTGACATTTTTAGTTTCAATTGGTATGAATTAGGGCACTGTCCTACATATCACAACTTGCAGGGAAAGAACAAGTCGGAGTAAAATCTTCAATGGACTTATTTATTGTTCGTCTGTTGTTAGCATATCAAGCGCTCTCAGACCCATCCTTATACAAAAGTGACCACGTACATATTATTCAGATATGCACTACTCCTTTTAGGTAATCATTACTAAATGCCTGTGCCTGAGATCGCCTTTTTCTTCAACATGTTTTACTGTGTGCTTTGAAGAACCAGCAAATTTCTACCTTACATAAAGTGGGTGAAGTACAAAACTTCTTTATTTCTTAAGTGAACTTAGTGCTTCTTTTGTGGTTTTATATTGAAATTTATAACAGGGAAGCTTCGGGATGCGATGAAAGCTCTTGTCTGAGAATGTTGTTAGACAAGAGAGATGCCTGGCTAGGTCCTTGGACCCCTGGAAGGTGTACTATCTGTATTTGCCCTCTTTCGTGTAAACTTGTGTTTTGGACCATTGTCTGTGGATTCTATCCCATTCTCAATGGTCCTTAGCCTCATGAGTGATCCCTTTTTCAATATTTCCAAGGCAGTTAATTTGCCTTTCTAAATCTTTTCCCTCTTTTTAAAGAAAATTCTATTCGAATATGATTGTTCAGGGATTGGTTTGAAGATGAGCTTCGTTCTTTTCAAGGAGGGAAAGATGGTGTATTGACATGTGTCTGGGAAAATGAACCTCCAAGTTTTCCTCAGGTGAAGTGCATTGCCATTTCTCTGCCGATTTTTATAGGCCAGTTTGTTGAATGAGTTGTCAAATTTTCCCTTTCTTGTTTCCTGACGTCACTACATAATTAATAATGAAGCCCGAGACTATAAGCAAGATGCTGGTGAATCAGATGCTCCTCTGCTTCGGGACTATGTTTGCTTCTCAGGTAGTTGATGCCATTACTGGTTTAGTGTGTGAATTCTGGATTATGGTCAGGGTAGAAGGATCTGATTTTTTTTTATCTCATATTCTTCATGTTCTCCCAGGATAGCAGTGGGATGCTCTCATTTCTTGGCATGATTGATCAGTGTCTGAAAGCTGGAAAAAGGCAAGCTTGGCATGCAGCCAGTGTTACCAATGTCTGTGTGGGGTTACTAGCTGGACTGAAGGTTATGCTGTAATCTCATGTTCGCATATGGTACTGATATCTTTCTCTCACTAACAATTTGTACACAACTCTGCTTTTTGTCCAGACTTTGCTTGCTCAACGTCCTGAACCCCTTGGAATGGAGATACTAAATGCTGCTCAAGCTATTTTCCAGGTTCTAGTGCTGCTTAAGTTCGTCAAAAATATGATCAATCCTTTTTTTTTTCTTCGTGGACGCTGACCTTGAAATCTTGACAGAGTATTTTGGCCGAAGGTGACATTTGTGCATCACAACGTAGAGCATCAGCAGAAGGGCTCGGTTTATTAGCAAGGCTAGGGAATGATACCTTTACTGCCAGATTGGTTAGTTGGACCGACATTTTCTTCTATCTATTAATTTTATTTTCTTAATACTAGGGTTGCTTGACGTGCTTAGGGGATTAACAACGATTTGCTGTCTCCTTCTGCTCTTTATCTTTTTTCTTACTATTACAGTTCCTTCACTTGCTTCTAACGATAATCAACCATGATTTTCTGTTCCCCTTTTTCTCTTACTAAGGGGTAAAGAAATGGGATTCAGCTTTACTTTGCTAAGTGCGAGTTCTTCAAATATTCTCTATAAATTTTATTTCTAATACTACTCTTCTTTTTACCTCGTTTCCGCACATGTATACTTTGAAATGGGAAAAGACCTGAATTAATTAATCACTACTACTTTGGATGGCATAAATTTTCTGCACTGTTCTCTCCTTATTTCTTACGGGGCACCTCTGCTACCATTTTGACTGATTCATGTTGTGAACAGACAAAACAATTTCTTGGTGATGCAACTGGCACTATAGACCCGTACTATGCTGGATCAATTGCTCTAGCTCTTGGCTGCATTCATCGCAGGTAATCATGAGACTTACAATAAACATGTAACTGAAAAGCCACTTGAGCACCAAATGCTAAGTGTCTGGTTGTGTTTTTGTTTCAATTGTCAATTTTCATGTTTTCAATAATTGAAAAGAACCATGCGTTTTCTTATTCATTTTTGTGTTAAACTGAATATTTATTTAATTTGAAACGTTATCAAATTCTTAAGAAACATCCACATCAGTAAATCGTGATACTGAGTGACTGACCAATAACAGGGGAAACAACTTCTTATATGGGCACTGGAAAATAATTTTTCTTGTTAGTAATAATTTTGTCTTCACCTCAAAACCCCCATAAATGGATTCGTTGACTCTGTAATAGCTAATGATTGACCGGTATGGTGCACTTTCTAAGAATAATCAAGCATATTTCCTTTTATCAATATTGTCTGCAGTGCAGGAGGAATGGCTTTGTCAAGTCTAGTTCCTACTACAGTGAATGTGGTCTCTTTGCTTGCTAAAAGTTCAATATCAAGTTTACAGATTTGGTGCTTGTATGGCCTTCTTTTAACCATTGAAGCGGCAGGCTTGGCTTACGTATCCCAGGTTCAGGTATAGATGTGCTTGCTGACCTTTTTACTTGGGTTAAAGTTCCATTTTGACTTTTCCTCTAAGTTATTATGATCTCCATATCTAGGCTGATTGAATAGCAAAGCTATAGTTCAACTTCTGTTGTAAAGATTTGTGAAATAGAGATGTAAGTTGGAGAGAAATGGATGGACAAATAAAGAGAATATGCATTTAATTTTTATATCTTTTCATGTTTCTCCCATTTATCTGGTATCTGTATAAATTAGGCATATTAATGTAAAATATTCTTGTAAATGTAGATTTTTTTTTTTCCTGCCTATATTCCTTTCTTTCTTTCTTTCTTTTATTTCTTTCTTTATTTATTTTTTCTTTTTTTCTTTTTTTGGCTGTTTGCTCTGCCAATGTTAGTTTATGTAGTGTGCTGAGTTGCAACGTCGCCATTTGGCCATGTTGAGTGTAGATTATCATTTACCCGAAGCTATCTCCAGGATGTCGCACCTCTTATGTTCTGGTTTCTGTTATTGCAGGCAACACTTGGCCTTGTAATGGAAATTATCCTATCAGAGGAGAGTGGTTGGATTGACCTGCAGCAGGCAGTGGGCCGCCTTATTAATGCTATTGTTGCTGTTATAGGTCCTGAACTTGCTCCTGGGAGCATTTTCTTCTCACGCTGCAAGGTTTGTTTTCCAGGAAATTTTCAGTTTTCCTTAAGCTTGAAAGATTAGGCAAACAAGTTAACCGAATGTGCTTTAGCATTATTACTTTGAATATTGTCTCTTTTACTGTTCTGTTACTTTCTGAGTACCATATAAGGCATAAAATTTGATCCTATCAGTAGGCATTCTAGCTCTACTTTTAGTTTGTTGCCTAGATTGTTGAGTGCCGCCTAATTGACCCATTTGTGCATAGTCGGCTGTTGCAGAGATCAGCTCCTCCCAAGAAACCACAGTACTTCTCGAGTATGTAGTCTCTACTGTTTATTTACTTTACTTTTCCCTTGTCTAGCTCAGGAACTCAAGATGTATGCACGGTCAGCAGGGTTTTATTGTCACCTGAAGCTCATTGAGTTATAAATTATAGCTGCTGGATTGAATGTAACAAATTGCCTGATATCATTTTTGCTTGTCATCTCACAGAAATGTGCGCTTTACACAGCAGCTTGTACTTTTTGCACCACAAGCAGTTACCGTGCATTCCCATGTGATAACTCTCCTCCCAACTCTATCCTCAAGACAGGTATTTGTCAACTGTTTGATCTAATGGGCTTACATAAATTCTATTGTTCCCCTGACAAACAGTTTTATT
Source organism: Handroanthus guayacan (assembly GCA_014898755.1). Taxonomy (NCBI): domain Eukaryota; kingdom Viridiplantae; phylum Streptophyta; class Magnoliopsida; order Lamiales; family Bignoniaceae; genus Handroanthus; species Handroanthus guayacan. The sequence continues at coordinate 1,596,864 of JACFYI010003072.1, read as the reverse complement.
TTTGTTTTTTAATTTTTTTTATTTTTTCCCTTTATGTTTCAGCCAATTCTGAGACATCTAGCTCTGTCTACCCTGCGGCACCTTATAGAAAAGGATCCGGTCAGTCCTTATGTAGAGTTGTTTACCTGAGCAATCTATATTAAATATATCTTTCTTTTGTTTCAGTAAGCAATGAGATGGAGCGAAGTGCTCGCCTTTCTTAATTAATTTGATTTTAAAACATCTATGTTGGCAAAACAGAAAGTTGTGAAAAATCATTTAGCAGCATATGCTGGAAGCATATCTATATGTAAATAGCCATCCAAATTTTATGTGAGATGATAAGTTATATGAAAATACTTTTGTGTCAATCCATGAAAGGAGTGTTGTAAGAAAAGAAGCTGCTGTGTGAGAGCTAAATAAAAGAAGTCCTCAGTAAATCTGTTTTAAGATTTTAGAGGTTGGAATTCCAATTAGTTGCATAAGAAAACTTCTTGCCTTCCTCTGGATGCCTGTTTTTATCTTACTGAAAGTTCACTTTTATATTAAACTTTTGGTAGTGTATGCTGATGACCAATTTACAGGCTTCCATTATGGATGAACAAATAGAAGAAACCTTGTTCCACATGTTGGATGAGGAAACTGATACAGAGTAAGTTGTTTCCCTGGACATCCTGTATCCTGTATACGATGATCATATTTCTAGCAAATTATGTTGCAATGAAAGGTTTATTCTCGCGCTTGTAATTATTTCTCTTTATACATGATTTAGTTTGCAAATTCTTTCTTTGTTTTATCCTGTTAAAAAAGTATCTCCTCCTTTTCTGATCTTGTTATGGGCTCCATTTAATGTAAGTTGGTCTTGACTATAGTAGTGTGACAGATCCATGCAGTTGGGATAAGAAATGTTTTATACATTGCATGGGGCAAGAGTTCTCCAACGAGATTTAGGGTTCTTTAATTTGATGTAGTCAGTTTCAATGATACATAACTTCAAAATGATCAAAGCACTATGATATATACAACATAACTGTGAATGGTATTCTACACTTCTAACTGAACCCAAACAATAGCTAAAGTACAAGAGTAATGACTACCTTGGCTGAGGTTTCTGTAGAAACGTTGCTGGCGGTATTCTTTCAAAATTCTGACCAATTAGGGACTGTTTGATTAGATTGATTCTTGATTATGATTATCTATGCTATATATAAAGCATGAGACCACCCTTGGGGAGCTATTTTAGTATGTTTTTAAATGAGTTGACAAAATTAACCTTATTTTATAAGATAATTACAAGGTAGTTTTCAAAGATAATTTAAAATAGTATTTCTTTTACTTAGCATTTTTTATATTTATATTTCTCTTTTATTTTTCTCTTCAGTTATAATTTTTTCAATCGTCTTATTCTATATAATAAAATTAAGAAAAATTTATATGTAAAAAATATTTTTAATTTTATCTAATGGAAAATTTAAGTACATGCATCTAGTGTGCTGCCGTGGCTAGTTTAAATAATAGTTCAGTTGAATTATCTGAAACATGGATTGGTTATCAATTTGGGAACCTGTAATTCGACATAAAAGCAATTAATTTACATGTACAATTGTCATTTTCTTTAGTCCTAGAGAAAATTGGTGGTCAATTAACAATAAAATACAGATGCAAGAATGTTGAGGGAAGTATTTTGTTCACTTTGTTCTTGCTTGGCAGATGCTTGCATCAGAGAATCCTTTGTGCATCATACATTTTAATAAATTTAGGTGTGAAAGATGTGAGCTTGATATGCTGGACATTTTATAGAAAGATTTTTAGGAACATATCCTGAACTTTGTGACTGGATTTTGCTAGCATTAAACATGTATTATGCTACTGCAACTCAATTACTTAGATTAACAAACATTAGAATGCTGAGAAAGCCAAGAAATAACCATATATTCGTGTTTTTCACTGACAAATTAATTGTTATATATTATCATCCTTGCAACAACTTTTTGAAAGCAGTTCTTTTTCAATGTCAGATGTCATAAGAGTTGCTAAGCTCTGCTACTTTTCTCTGAATAAGGAGCTGTTCCAGATAACCAAAAAAGTAGCCACGTTTCAAGTACCTTAAAGAAGAATTTAGTTAGCAGTAAGATAGAATCCCATATCGGTAAAGACTAAAGTGTATGAATAATGGTCTTTGTATATGGTCTTGGAGAATCCTCATCTCTTGAGCTACCTTTTGGGTTGAGTTAGACCTAAGGTCCATCTTCATTATGGTATGGTAGCCAAACTCATCCCTAATGTTGAACTACCCAGTGTTTCAGCCAGCCATTTTATGTTACTACACACTCCAGATGTCCAGTCCTAAGTGTACGGGTGATGATCTCCCTATAGGGTATTGGACAATCCTTATCTCTTAAGCTAGCTTTTGGGGTGAGGTAGGCCCAGGGTCCATGATGAATATAGTATAGATGTGATCCCTCCTGGCACTTGCTGCTGATTTTAATCATTGGATTTCATACTTTCTCCTTTTCTCTTTCCCTCTTTCTTTTTCTTTCTTTTCTTTCCTTTTCTTTTTTCTTTTTTTCTTGAGATTATTCACTTTATTTTATGCCCAAATGAAAACTTACTCAATGGTACCATGCTTCTAATAGTGGTTAGGCTCAAATATAGTATTTTTTTTGGATATGTATTGATTTGGCAGGTTCGATGATTTTTTTCAAACAAATTGTTATAGCACCAAAAATTTTGACTCTTATTCTTTTTCTCAGCATTGGCAATTTAGCGCGTACAACAATTATGAGATTGCTTTATGCATCATGCCCTTCACGCCCATCCCGCTGGCTGTCGTTATGCCGCAGCATGGTAACTTTCTTACCTACATACCTACATGCTAGACTATGGATCTGTAATGTAGCATTAGAAATTCATTCACAACACTTCCCACTGAAAATTTAAGATCACCGAGATGCATCTTTAAATTGAGACTGATGGAACAATTGCATCTGACTTGAGTTTCATGCAGAGGATACAGATACAGGTTTAGGATTTTTGGTGTAAACTCAATTTGCTGTTAGAAGTGGTTTTATTTGCATACAGATACATACGTTTGTGATTGTTTTGGATGCTAAGCTACTGTGATTGTAACTAAAATTTAGAATCATTTAAAATTGATACATTTAGTGAACATATCTTTTTGATGAACTTCATGTAGATTCTTTCTACATCATCAAGACATAATGCAAGCAACGGTAACAATCTGGTGAATGATTCTTCAATAGATGCTGAGAAAAAAGTGAATTTTGGGGATGATGAGAGCATGGTCTCTAGCTCCAAAAGTTCTGCAATTCGCAGTTATACGCTTGACTACTCCAGTCCTAACTTTTCAAGAGATAAGCACCTCAGATATCGAACGAGAGTTTTTGCTGCCGAGTATGTCACTGTACTTTTTATATCTTTTATGAAGTTCAGCCAAGTCAATTCGTTTTATTCACTGGGTTCCTTTCCCAATTGTCACTATTCTTTCTTGCTGCAAGTGATTAAAATTCTTATATTTTCCTTTCCCCGAACTTTTGCTCAGATCTACCAGTTGTTTGTTAAGCTTGTAAAGACCAAATCATGAGTTGCATGTTGCTCCTGTGAGATGCCCTGACTGAACTTTGATATTTAACTTTTTATTTGCAGTACCAAATGTCATTAGAGACAATAATTTCTGTTTGCTGAACTGTGTCTCAAGAATCATATATTGCTCCCACCTGAATTCAGAAACAGAGAATGGTTGGCCCATGAAAAGGAAAGCAAGAGTTTCTGTGCTCAAATTTTATTTGTTTATAATACAACAAAATTAGGGCATAAACCATTCGAACCATTAGACATAAATCCATTGACAATCAATGTCATATGGGCCCTAAACAGTTCGATTATTTCTAAGCATTATCACATAACATATGTTAGCTACTTGAAGCTTGCTTGGGTGGAATCCATGGAAATGGATGTATCTGAAATTTGGTAAGCTTGATTTGTTATTTTGCAGAGCAAAAGATTTCAAATTCACGGACATTTTAAGTTGTGTGCTCCTATAAGAATTGAAATTTTATGTTCTGATAAATATATTACACAAAGACGATTGGATTAATTTTGCACCACGAGAATGCAAAAGTGCGGAATTGGTGTGTTATGTCCATTTCAAGCTATGTGGTACAATTAGATGTATTGTTTGACTGATTTTCCATAATATGACAGCTCGAGAATCTGATGACACTTATCCTTAGGTTACTTAGTCAACACAAATCTCCTTTTCGTTATACTATTATGATTCTGACTAGGATGTGATTTGGAATAGGTGCTTGAATCATCTTCCTGAAGCTGTTGGAGAAAATCCTGCTCACTTTGACCTCTCATTGGCACGAGAGACACCTGCTAAGGGGTCAGTTTCTGCAGACTGGCTGGTCCTTCAATTGCAAGAGCTCATTTCTCTTGCTTATCAGGTGCTGCATATAAAACAGCTATCTTGAGTTTACCTAAGTTCTTTGAACTGGATGACTTAGGTTTTTGATAACTATCACATCATTTCTTGTAGATAAGTACCATTCAGTTTGAAAATATGCGGCCAATTGGTGTGTCACTTCTATGTACAATTATGGACAAGGTACTTCTCCAACATTTCAACATTACATTAACATCATTACCCTCCGTTGCAATTTATTTATCTACTTCTCATCTACTTGTTGGTTTATTTATTAAATATTTGTAATTGTGTGAGTTTTGTTCTTAGTTTGGCCATTTTGTCTTAAAGATTCTCAAAAACTCTACCAAGTTTTGTGGTTTGGCATGCACAGCTTAACCGTGCATTTCTTTGAGTCTTCTCTTCTTTAACTTTAGAGTTTTCAGCTATAGATTTGAGTAAATTTTAAACTAAGATACCTACAAAACAAATAAGTTTGAAAAAGCTGATGCAACTTTTTTTTCCCTGAAACAGTGTCAAAACTTCTTAAAATAGTCAGAAGTTGAGGATTTTCTTCCATCACACTCAAAATTGTATACAGATCTAGTCAAGTCGAACGTGGTATTCTTTTAGCTTGGTTTGGAATTCTGTTTTGACTTTGGGTGGATTGTTAAATGGATCATGCTCAAACGGGCTTAATTAAGTCGCAAATGAGTCGAGTTTGAGTAGTTTGATTATCCATATTTTATCATTTAAATTAATCAAGCAGATGTCCAGATCGAATGAAAAACGTGTCCAAGCTTGATTTTATATGCTTAACGACTTGAGCCCAAACCAGATTTTAGATTATCTAGTAGTTTGATTCTTTTTCAACCCCAATCGTGCATTCCATGCTTCTTCACCCAACTTCATTCCCCAAGCAAACAAGCCCCAAGGTGAATGTTGGCAACCCACTGTCACCTATAGCTTGCTGCTTAAAGGGTACAGAAATGTAATCCAACTGTTGTACATTCTCTGCATGTATAACTGCTATCGAGCAATTGTCACATATCTAGTTTAGGATTCCACTCTCTATTTACATGTTTTATCACTCGAGTATTGGTGAAGAAGTTCTTTATTTTTGAGATTTATTAGTAGTGCTTGGTTGTTTCATTGCAAATCAGTTCCAAATAACTTCAACTTAGTGTACATTGTGTTCCTCCAAAAGTCTATCAGGAAATGATGTCTATTTTTTTTTTTTTTCCTTCTCTCTCTCTCTCTCTCTCTCTCTCTGTGTTGTTAGTTTGCAGCAATTCCAGACCCTGAACTTCCTGATCACCTTCTCCTGGAGCAGTATCAGGTTTGCCTATTTGAACTTCTTTCTGTCATGGAAACATTGTCACATAAATCTCCATTTGCTGATTCAATTATAGTTTCCCAGACGACCTTTCAGCGCAAGATCTTTTAGTGCCACATTGCAATATACATTTTACACTTTTTTATGAGTCAACTCAATGTGGATTTTTAATTTACTTTCCTTAGGCTCAATTGGTGTCTGCTGTCCGAAGTGCGTTGGACACATTGTCAGGCCCAATTTTACTGGAAGCAGGGCTGCAGCTAGCCACTAAGGTATAGAATGAGGCACGTATTTGGTTTTGTTTTCTGAAGTGAATTGGCACTTATTGATTACATCATGGAATTCCAGATGCTGACAAGTGGGATTGTTAGTCGAGATCAAGCCACAGTCAAGAGAATATTTTCATTGATTTCACGTCCACTGGACGACTTCAATGACCTCTACTATCCATCATATGCCGAATGGGTCTCATGCAAGGTTCATTAATGTTTGAGTAAATACTATAGCTGTGTCATAAAATGCAGTACTTCAGAATTGTTTTTTGCTTAATTTTGATTTTGCATCGGCAATCAAAGGAAACTTGGTGATGAAACCATAGACCTCCAATCTTATTTTTCATCTTTTGGTAATTTCAGATCAAAGTGAGGCTTCTCACTGTCCATGCTTCACTCAAATGTTACACGTTTGCATTCTTAAGGAGACAAGGTGATGAAATTCCTGATGAGTATCTAGCTCTTCTGCCACTGTTTGCAAAGAGTTCAAGCATCCTGGGGACATATTGGCTTTCTTTCTTGAAGGACTACAGCTTTGTTCGCTTCCACCTGCAGTTGGACAGTGTGAGTACTGAAACTTTCTTCTTCAATTTATGCTACTTATTTCATCAACTAAAGAAAAATTGCAGCACTCACCTTATTGCTAAACAATTGCTTCACTATTCTTGTGACCTACAGTGGAAACCATTCCTTGATGGAATCCAATCATCGGTTGTTTCGGTTGAGTTGAAGCCATGCCTAGAAGAAGCTTGGCCTGTGATTCTGCAAGCACTGGTGTTGGATGCAGTTCCTGCAAATTCTAACGTGAATGAATCTTCTCCAACACACAGAGGAAAAAATATTCTTACTTCTGGATACAGCATGGTTGAGTTGGGATTAGATGACTTTCAGTTTCTGTGGGGCTTTTTACTTATGGTTCTATTTCAGGAGCAAGATGTTACCCTCCACGAACATATTATACCAGTGTGTTGCGTCAAATCCAAGTTCAACAGTGATGTCTCAGTTGATAATTCCGATTCTTTATCTTCAGAATTATACATCATTTTCGTCCCAGTGTTTCAATTTATGTCCACAGAGAGATTCTTCAATTCTGGATTTCTCACTTTAAATGCTTGCGAAGAATTACTGAAGGTATGTTTGCATTTATGATTTCTGTCTTAAATCAAACTATTTAGGCTGCCCCTCAATGTATAATTTTTATGGGTACAAGATTCCCTCGCTATACATGCTTGTGATACACCAAACCGGAGATTGTCAATATTCCTTCCATTCTTCCCCCTTTGTTTATGCAAAGTTTCTTCTCCAGACATGGCACATGGAGAAGAGGGCACTCTATTATATTTGAATCCCTTTATTTGTATTCAGCATAATCTCCTATAAACCACCAGTACCACACGGTACCAATAACTAGAAAAAGATCAGTGACACCTTTTAGAACCCTAATCAGTTCTCCTATGCCATGGATGCAGGTCTTTTCGTATTTAATTTTCAGGGAAGATACATGGGATATTCTTGCAGCCTCTATATTATCACAGGTAATGATTGTGTTTGCTTTTTTGGAACTAATCCAACTTTGCAGATGAAACCAACCATCTTCATGCAAAGAAAATGTACTCCATGAAAAAACTATCTGGCTTGCAATTTTGCACGTGAATTCCATTCTCTTGTATTTGGTGACAACAAAATGTGAAAAGTATCAACTGAGTTTGGATTATATAAAAGCACAATTCTATTGTCTCATTAGTGAAAACTGAATGCTTCGCTTTGATGTATCTGATAATAAATTCTTGAATACATGAGTCAATCTTTGAACTTGAAAATGAAACTTGATTACAGGGCTCTAACTGCTAATTCCAAGGTGAAACATGATGCAGTTGTAAATGCTTGAAAAGTTTTTTGTGCTTCATTTTCAGGGGACTTAGTAGACGTGATTCTGATCACTCATTTTTGGGTTGGTCTTATCAGGTTGTTCAGAACTGCCCTAAAGATTTCCTTGATGTGGAGAGGTTTGCATACTTAGCAGCAGAACTGTGTTTGACTTTCCCTTACAAATTTCTATTAAGGTGCTTGTATCTCCTCATATATTTTTTGTCATATTCTGATAATTAATGGCTGAAAATAATTGATGTTGCTTTGGATTCAATAGCAATGCAAACTCTCAACAACCTTCAGGCTGGGAAAATATTATATCTGTCGCGCTTAGCACTGCTTCAACACTATTGGAACGTTTTGAAGCTCAGGTAGATAAACTTATTTGTCATGGTCACTGAGTAGTACCTAAATTATAGTTCGGACTCACTACAGTTCTCGCACATAAAGTTATGTAAATACTAACGCACTGAAAGCTGTCATCTCATGCCGTGCTTAGCATTCTGTCATTTACTTACTATCAACTCGGTTGTCAATGCAGATGCAGCTAAAATTTTTATTGCCTTTTCTCTTGATTGGTTACAAGTGCATTGGAGAAGCATCAACTGAGATATCCCTTCCAAGAATAAATGAATACGTCCGGTTTTTTGCATCTTTATTAAAGAGACTTGGTATGCAATACTCATTAACATTCGTTTACTAAGTGACTTCTTCATGAGTGCACTTTCATTTACTTAATGTCGTTTTGCTATCTGCAATAGTAACAACTATTTGTTGATCTACCCTCTTGTTTATATTGGTGTGGCATTTTTTGGCATACTAATTAGATTTGCTGACTATTTGGTTCCCCCATTTCTGTCTCATTGTTGACCAGAAACTATTCCTTGACCTCACTGCTTAGGCAGATTTTAAGTGTAAAGAATTAGTTCACATTCTTTTACTCGTGGAGGAACGTGTATGTATGATTATCTCGCATAGTCCGAGTAAATATTGCCAACGTATATAGTTTAAAGGATGCTCGAAGTATAACCTGATTCTGTCTTCATATCACCATCCCGCAAACAACGTTATGGTGTTTAATATCTAATGCTTTCCTCGAGTAAATAAAGGAATCAGGCTAATTGTTTTTTTTGTGACAGGCAAATCTGAACTTGGGGCTGATGACATTACCCACTTGGTATCAATAACCAGAGCTTGTTTAAATGCAGCAGCTAGTCTGACTAATGATTGTGTCCAGGCAATTCATCAACTGGAAAATAAGAAGTCCAACGTGCGAAAGATGCTGCTTTTGAAGTTGGCCTGTTCTGTTGAACAAGTATTTTCATATACCACTCTGGCTTTGGCATTTGAAGGTCCTGGAGAAAGTGGAGAAAGTAATCCTGTCTTATTCCGAGTGTTGCATCTTAGCATTCAGTGCATCCAGGCCGTGCTTACTGAATCTGACGTACAGGTGACCATATTCCACAATCTCCATGTTGAGGACTTCTCATTCAGACAAGTAACAGCAATGTTTTTGTGCAGATTCAAGCTGTTGGCTTGCAAGTTGTGAAAGTCATGCTACAGAAAGGAATTGGTCCAGAGTTTGATTCTTTCTTAATTTTTTATGTTGGGGAGCTCGTTGGACAGTTGTTCACCATAGTTCGGAACATTTTAGAGGTAACTGTTTTACCGAGAAAATCTCAAAAGAATTTGACATTGGTATCATGTCCTAAATGGCTTGCCTGCTGATTTTGATTGCAGAACCCGATTAACAAAGAAGCAGTTACTATTGCTGGGGAATGTCTAAAAATTTTAATGCTTCTGCAAACATTGTCAAAAGGAAGTGATTTACGGAAGGCTCTAATACATCTTATTCTGGAAGCTATTCTCTTGATCTTTTCAACGTCTGACGGTTCTGTTTCCCAGGTGACGCTGACGCTATAGTCCTTGAGCCGTTTTCTATACCATTACATATGTTAACCATCAAGCTTGATTGCAGGAAGCTAATGATTTACGAAATTTAGCTGTAAAAATTGTTTCACAACTTGCTCAAATTCCTAGTTCAGCAGCATACATCAAGGATATTCTATTAGCAATGCCTGCTACACAAAGACAGCAGCTTCAGGTTCTTTTCTTTTCTCTCATTATGTTAAAACTTGGCAATTCTTGAATAAGTATTATAAAAAAAATTGAAAAAAAAAGGGAGGAAGAATCATACTTTATCATCGCTCCTTGATCCTGTATTCTCCTAACTCAATTCCATGCTTTAAGGGTTGAAGTAAAACAACCTTTGTAAACTTATTCTTAAATCTTCTTCTTTAATTTACGGATTTGAAGTTGGCTGGATATGGTGTTCCAAGTGCTCTGTAAATTTCCCCCCTCTTCTTAACTTTAATGGAGTTTTTATCCTTTATCGTGAAACCTAAAACAGGATGCATTGTAATTGGCTGCCACAACACATACATCCGATAACTACCATAAATCTTTGTCATTATTTGCTATTGTTACATTTTTCCTTGTTTTACATGTTTTTTTCTTCGACTTATTACTGTAGTTGCAGTATCCTGTTATGAAATGAAATGATTTATCCTGATCATAAGGCTTCAGCTCCAAGAAACTTTTGTGGATTTACATCACACTTCTTCACATGGAGGGATCTCGTGTTCCCGAATACATATGATTCACTTAGTTCACTTTAGTAGCTTTAATTAAAGATTTGGGTTTTGATTTCAATTCCATTTTCTCAGGACATAATCCGTGCTTCTGTGATTCAAGATCAAAACCCAAAACAACTGTCATCATCTGGCCCACCCTTAGTGATAAAATTGCCTTCAAAACCGGAGCAAAATGCAGTGAAGAATACCCTTCCATTAGATCCTCCAAGTGAGTCTACTGACAGTAGCACCGAAGAAGAAGAGGACGATGATTGGGATACTTTCCAGTCTTTTCCAGCATCAGGAAATGGAACTGCTCCAGTTCCAGAAAAGCCCTCCTCCCAATTGGACCCTGCTTCCCCATCTCCTAGCAACAAAGAAGGTCCCATCCCTGAAGAGCATGAGCATGACGAAGCTGCAAGTACATTTCACCTTACGGATGGTGACAATCAGACTGAAGAAAGCCATGGTCCTGAAGATGGTCATAGCAACGATCAGCAGTCCAATGAAATGGTTTCAGGCATCGCAGTTGACGAGCTGTTGCAGAGTATTCAATCCGATCAGGTTGGGAAAGAAGATACCGAACCTTTTGTCAATGATCCCAAGGAACCGGAGATGGTACCCAGCAATGAAAACAATCAGCCTCTGTCGGATGTTCAACATATAATTAGCACAGAAGTACATGGCAGTCCATCTGGTGAGCAGCATCTCATGGGAATTTCTCATGACTATGAGCAAGGTTCTCCCGACATTCAAACTATAGAATTTTCTGCCGAGCATGCTGAACCATCTGAGGAACAGAATCACAAGGGTACGGATATTCCTGACCGCGGCGATACACTCGGAAATGATGAGCAAGAGAAGCCTGCATTGTCGGCAAGTGATTCTAACGTGACCTCAATCATTGAAGATACTAATTCGGAGAATTGTGGAAGAACTAGCAGTACCTTGGTGCAGTCCAGTACTGACGATTCAGAAAATGACAACAAATAGTTACCAGGCAATTAGTTTATGCAACTAGCGGTATACCAGTTTGGAACCCCAAATTTTGCGGTGGCTAATATGTAGTGGCCAAGTTTGTGGTTTAATATATTGGCGATTGTTAGGGAACTAAGCGTTATGTATTATCTGTAATATATTTTGTGATATAGATATTTAGAAACTTCCTGCCATCCAAGTGATTTTAGTATGTATGATATTACCATTATTATCGTTATATGCATTTAAATGTTGTGCATCTGAAGCATGGCTGTAGATGTTCCGTATTCTCTGACACATTGCTTATTGATGCTGGTGCAATTCAGGTTTTAACTCTCCCAATGCACGTCATGATTAATTTGCACAATTAATCGTACATCGCTTAATTCGGTTGTGCATAATAGTTAAACTTAATGCGCATATGGGGGATTACTTCTTATTCTTTTGTAACTACGTACGTAAATGGTCCCATCGTTGGGACGTGGGGAAACCCTTGCAAATCCCATCGTTGGGAGGTGGGGAAACTCCCGCAAATTGAGAAAAGAACTCGAGTCTTATAAAATGGCTAAAAGATTGCAACTGAATGTATTCTCTTCGTTAAACCTGAGATTAGAAACGTCTTCTGTAAAATATAAACAATAAAGAGCTGAGATTAGAAACATCTTCTGAAAAGTATAAACAATAAAAACACAGGATTTAAGGACAAAGTCGATATCTTGTATGACAATGTCCGGAAAAGAAAATGTGTAATAATTAATCCACAGGACAAGAAAGAAGAAATCCATTGCTCGTAAATAGTAAACAAAAGTAAACTTGCGAGTATTGAAGGAGGCCATTCAACTGAAGCAACTTCACTCATCAAATTCGTGCATATGATCTAAAAGGTAGTTGGCAGCCAGCTCCTCATTCTTGTTGCAAGCAAAGTATACTTCCAATACCACAGCTCGATCGAAACCCATTGCTTCAAGCTGCACGCCGAAAGTACCACCAATGTTAGATAAAATTAAATCTGGACTTGCTAGGCTCTAGCTCAATATGAAGCCTTAATTCAAGGTAAGAGTCTGTTTGTTGTACATTGAATAACACAAGGTTTTATTTCCCTTCCCCCCTATGATAAGGAGGTGCAAATGCCATCCCAAGAATAACAACATTGCTGAAAGAGACTAACAAAATGGTGTCCGACCAGAGAAATTACTAATGAGATTGATTACACAATACGACAAATAAATTTTCGAAACATAGCTAGCCATAGTGAAGGACAACTTACGCGCTCAATTGCTTCTCGCTCTTCTGGTGTAACAGTCACAGCCTGCGGCATTGCTTCAGCAAGTTGCCCTAATATGTTCCTAGAAAAAATATTATCATGCTAGGTGGTCAGAAGACATTCAGGAAGATGGAATTTCAAGAACAAATAGATAATGGTATCCAAATATCCCATATCTCACCCCTCCCCCTCAACAGGCTCATTTATTAGGCGTAGGAAGTCAGCCTGATGCTCTTGAATCAATCGTACTAGTTGTGGATTTTGCTTTCCCAGCTCTTGAAGCATAGGCTGCAGATACAAAAAAGGTACAATGAGGAAAAACTAGAATTAACACCTAAAAGATGAACACATAAAATTGCTTAGTGAAATAAGTACCTGTAAGATTTGAGGATTGGCTTGCACCATGGCTCGCAAGGCTTGAAACTGAGGAAATATATAAATGATTAGAGATGAAGAGATCAAATCACTATTGTGTCTAATAGAAAAGCGTGCTTAGAACCTGTTGACTATTCCGAAGAAAATCTAATGTGCCAGCGCCAGCATTGGAACCCATGCTAGGGAGACCCTGTTCCCAGAAGATAAGACCAGTCAATATTGTGTTTTTTGTTTCTCCAAGGAATATTTTATTGTTCATTAAAATCCCTACCTGTGGAAAAAGATCTAAAGGATTAGCATTGGGTCCACTGGAAGGTACTGCTGGCTGTGTGCCCTGGTTTTGAGTCGTGACAGGCTGCCCACCAGCAGGAGGCTGAGACACAGGAGCAACTTCTGTTTGCTCTGGAATGCCCTGTAATTAATTTCTTCGATTATAAATATGTCACAAATAATTGTAGATATGGATAAGAGGGAAAATATTGCAATTGTATATCACAACTATCAGAACTCCCTTTAAAATCTTGCACTCATATCTTTACCTCTTGGTCAATAAAAAGTGCATCAAATGTTTTAAGGAAAATATCCAAGAGGTAGGTGGGAGACTCACAGAATAGAGGTATTCAACAGCTCTTTCTGGATTATTATATGCAGCCCGTAGAGCGCGAACAACTGTTTCTCTATCCCAAGTTCCCCCGCCCATATCTAGTATCTGTTGGACAGTGGCCTCCAAGTTACTTCCAGCAACAAGATTTGATGCTGCTTGACCATATACATCTGTCGAGCTGTTTGAACGATAATAAACAAGCAAATGAATCACATGTCTGGATATAATATTCTTATAAAAGTAATACTCCTAACAAGATCACTGGTAATAAACAGGTCAAATGTACGGACGAAGCAGGGGTAGGAGTGGGCGCTGGAGCAGATTCAGGAAGAGCTGATTGTGGACTGCAAATGCAAGACACAAGAATTTAAGATAAGATCATGAGAACATTAAACTGAGAAAAACTCTTAATAGCACAGAGCTAGAAAAATAGAGGAATAAGATGAACTCACGGTGCAGTAATTGATGCAGGTGTTGGAGCTGCTGTTACTTGCTGTGCAGGAGGAGGTGTGTCACTCGCAGGTTGGGCCTATAGAGATTAAGTAAATAAACCGATCAAAAGATATTAAATTAATAGATGGAAAGACTATCTTCGTAAGATATCACACAAACGGAGTTCCAGAGCCACCATTTATTGTTCCTTCTTTTCCTGAATATCTTCATTGGTTCTAATATTTTATCATCATTTCAGGGTCACCACGCATCATGTGCATGGAACTTTATTTTCCCCAAAAATTTTTACCAATAATTCACAGTATTATAAGCATATGAAAGGGATATCTTCCAAAACAAGGAGTGGCCCCATCATCCATCCACTGAACCCATAACCCAAACAAAAAGGACTAGGGGAAGAAAAATACATGAAAAAATAATCAGCGTCGCCCCTCTGTAGATACTCCCATGATTGCTTGGGTAATTAAGTACAAACTACCAAAATCAAGTATTAATATTAGGAAACTCAAACAGGATTTGTCATGCAACATCAATCAGCCATGACTCATAAGAAATATCCAGAGATGTATTTCAAATTTCACTTGCCCAAAACTGCAACAAAAGGGTTAGATGGGCTCACCGTACTAGACGGGGCAGCAGATGCAGTTCCAGCTCCACTTGATGAGGCCTTGGTCTTCAAAGTTGCAAAATACAGACATAATCAGTCATATACATCAAATATGCTTGAGGTATAATACATTTTGATTTTTTTAAAGTGTGTAAGCATATGCATGCCCTGCTAAACATAAGCACAACCAGCAACGAAGCGAATATCAATTTAACACAACTTTCATTGTAATCATATTGATATTTCCTGCCAATTGTCCATCTTGGTTCATGTGGCTACGTTCTAATATCTAGTTAAAAGCGACAAACATTCTTGATAAAATCTTCATTCAAGAAGAAATGATACAGAAGTAATGGGGTAGGAGAAACAGCTTCTCCAGATTACATGACAGCATATTACCTTGGACAACATGATCACAACAAAGCTTTTTTCAGCAACTTTGTTCTGCTCCAGTGTGGTGTCATCCTTAAGAACTTTCCCTTGATGGATAAGCATCTGTTGAGCAGCTGGGTAGACATCAGACCCCTGAACTGTTTCAATATTCTTCTTCACATCTGCCACCTAAAAGTAGTTGGGACAAATGATGAGGGTACTAAAACACTACATATTTTGAATTAAGAAAGAGAGGATGGGAAAAAAAAGAACACCAAAAAGATGAATACAGAAGCATGTTGACTAATATCTTCAAGAGAACATTTGGGTAATTATGCAGAAATCCATGGCCAAAACACAAACTATGCTTCTTTTAAGTGCATGTACGCAAAATTGAAGAAGTTCATGAAATTATATTTTTCCAAAATCAAACAGCAACCGGCACCAGTTTCTCCCTCATCCTTCAATTAATTGGGATCACCAGTTTCTATACTAAGAAATGAGAAAGTTTCAGTCCAACTGTGTTATGCAGATAACCACTACGGCAAGTTTGAATGACAGCCATAGGATGGTGCGCAAGATAAACCCTTCGACAAGAGGCAAAAAGGGGCTAATTGGAGGCTTCTCATTCAAGGGAAACGATGTAGTTCCAATTTATAATGGAAAGAAGAAAATTAAATCGTGGCCATTTGTGAGGAGGCACAATCCGACAGTGAAGGGTGAAAATCACACTTTATTGACACGTGTATTATCTAGTATTTAGCAAAATAACAAACTTGTCAGAGGGAATATATTTCTTTCTTCCTGTTGCGATATTTCGGGATTATAGATCCCTAGCATGTTGGATTCTTATTATCATGCAAGAAGTCAGTAAAATCTCTCTTTTCCCAGCTATTTTCTCTATCTTTTCCCAACCTGTTTCTGCTAAAATTTGGTTATTTTCTTTCCCCAGAATCCAAATTCCGGCCACCAGTTGTACTTTGCGGTTACTCGTTAATTTGCAGGTACCAGTCACAACAAACTGAAACAGTGAATATTTCTAATTTAACTAATTACAATGGTGTGGAACAATTTGACAGAAATTTTAGATTATAGTAGATAGTATAAATGCTTCAACATATGAGACATTCAAATAGTCAAAATCCACACCTGAAATCCCTGGGAAGAAGGAATTCGACGATATGAAGTACAGAAACACAATTAGCCCAACAATTAAGAAAACAAATCCCTACCAACAAACTGAAAACCCATAGATACCGAAACCCTAATCACACTCCAATCACACCACACGTAAATCATCCAAAATTAAAGACACATATAAATACGTATTTCATATATGTAAGGAAAAACTGAAAGGGGGAAGTGGAATTCATACTATGTCTTCAGGTTTCACTTCGATCTCGAAGTGCGTGCCCTTCAGAGTCTTCACGAAAATCTTCATCTTCTGTCTTGACTTTTGCCTCTATACGTCCGTATACTCCCGCAAAAGGGGTCTCCGATCTCCGGCAGCCGCCGACGTGTCTAAGTTGAGAGAGAAACAAAGAGAAAGAAGAGAAAATATCAGCAGCACAAATCAGAGTGGCAGCGGAACAGGGAAAGCTGTTTCAGTGGTTATATAAGTGTACGCTGGTAATTATTAAATAACAGCCTGGTTACCGACGGCCTTCCGATACCCAATAAATGATTGCCACGTGTCTGTGAGGTGGAGAGTCCTTTCATGGTTTGTCAACGACGTGTTTGGTAAAAATCAAAAATTAGAATAACAGATGCCAATGGAATCTACTGGATTTCTGTCATAGTTTGTTCGTGCTGTCGATTAATTATGAATGTTGGGATTATCATTTAAAATATAATTAATTAAGCAATTTTTTTTAAAAAAAAAAATTGTTATATTTAATTAGTACATTAATATCAATATATTAATGTACTCAACTCAAAGATCAAATATATTCTTTTTTTTTTAAGTAATTAAGTAAAAGATCAAATATATATGAACCAATAAAAAATAAATTTTTCAAATTAATATGATCGATAGCGGTCGATAAAAAGCTCACACACGATATAGCAGAGAATCGAAACCATGATAAAAAAAGCTATGATTAATAAAATAAATGATAATGATTATTGTTCACTCCATCTTTATGATTGGATATTTTGAATTTAATTATAAAATGTGGGCCTTTCTTAATGCTTGTTGTCATGGATATATTTGATTTAAATGGGTATTCAATGACCTATTTGCTAAGAATCTTCTTATTGATTTTGTTGGTTAAAGTAATTATATCGGGGCTAATAATTTGTAATTAGTAATTCATAATAATTAATGTTAAACTTTGTTTGGTCATGGATTACTAAAAGACTAGGGGTGTTTGATGGGTGCACTTAGGCCCAACTTTGGCATTTATCATGCAACAATCCTTTGTTTGATAAGTCGGATTAAATATATAGGCCGGCCTGTTTATTTTGATAAGCCCAGTGGGTTGAGATTAGGGAGTTTACCAATCTTCAATCCAACCTTGAGATTATGGATTTGAGTGTGAGATTATATATTGAATTGCCATGTTGTCCTTCATAAAAAAAATTATCACTATTTAATCCAAAACTCAACAAAGTCACATTTTTAATTGTACATCCAATAGCACTTAATCCTCCTTATCCAACATATTTTCTAATTTAGTTTTTTTCTTTTTTCTTTTTTTATATTAAACGATGAAATTTTGCAAGAACCAGGAGTCATACAATATAGGAAAGATGGGGAGGGAGTTGGCCATTTGGATTAGCATCATAATCCGTAAATTTAGCCAAACAATGAGCAAGACGATTACCATCTCTCCTAACAAAAGAAAAGGAATAACAATCAAAAAAACGTAATAGCAGTTTGCACTCATCAATTAAGACACCAACAAACAAGAGATCAGCTTCATATTGATAATATTTAAAGAATCACTCTCAAGAATAAAAGAGTACTATCCACGTTGAGCAGCTGCTTGAATTGCAAATATAGAATTGACCCATAATCTTCCCAACCAAATATTACATTAGTGTTACAATATTCCGTAATCTCATAGGAGCGTAATTATGGTATTTAAGCTACATAAACTATCAAACACCCCCCCTAAAACACATAATAGAGGGGCACAATTTGTTGGTTAAGTGTGATTGGTTCAAATTATCCCTTAATCAAGGTGATATTTTCAAAATATAATTACTTTGAATGACGTGCTAATATCTTAAAGTTAGTCAATAGGAAATTGTCTTAATGATACCGTAAAAGTCTCATGATTAGAGATTATGAAATTCGATGATCACATATTAAGAAACTTTCCATGATTGTTATTGAGATATTGATAGTAATCAAATGTTGTAATTGTTTTTTTCTTTAAATAATAAAATAAATTTAATAAATCAGATATAAGGAGGTTGTAGAATTATTACCAAATCATTTTTCCTCCAAGTTCATGTTACCTTCGAAAGCCTAAAACATGATAAAAGTACTACTGAGGCAGAGAGGCTGGGGCAAATTAATCAATTGAAGTCGGGCAAGTCGTCAGCATTTGCCGAAGAATGTTGGCATTTTCTTGATTCTCCGTACGTTAGGGTGAGAAATGAGAATTCACAATTAAAAAGGAGAATCTCCCTTTTTGCTTTAATCCAAACGGTTAAGAACTAATTTCTATTTGGGATGATTACATTTACACTTCCTTAGATTCACCACAATTACTAAAAAAAAAAAGAAAAAAAACCTTTGAAATTTGAATAATTACTGTGACACCCCCATTATATAGTTCACCTATTATACAATTACAATTATACTCCCGAAACATATGCATATATTACAGTTACATCATATGAATTGACGTATAATTACAATTACATCACTTATTCAGAGGGTTTATTTGTAATATTTAGGATTTTCGTGGGTGCAATAGTAATTATTCAAATCTTATAGGGCGTAGTGGTAATTATCTAGACTTTATGGAATGAAATGATAATTATCTAAATCTTATGTGGTGTTTTAATAACTATACCAAATCTCAGGGATTGTTGAGGTAATTATCCGTTTATGGTTTTGTGCTCAATATTAAGAAATTACAAAATTACCTAATGCCATGGCATACTTATCACATACCTGACATATCTTATTAATTAATATTTAATAACATTTTGTGGTTAGGGAAGCCTCACAAGTCACAACCATGAGGCCAGGTTATGAGTTCGGTTGATGCTTCATATTCTCATTGATACTCAACCTGGATGTAGAGGGCTCACTGTAACCCGATTATCTCGTACTCCATGGCCGCAGACTCCGCCTCATAATCTTGTGCATCTCTCCTAACAAGAAAAAATGCATTGGTCCCATCATTAAATCTCCCTCGTGGCTTCATTTTGAACTTCCACATTCTCTCTTTCTTTGTCGAAAATCATCTCTCTATTCCAATCGAAGATATCATTTTGACTTGGAAAATGATTGGCATGTTATTGAAATCATATCTATTGCATACATGTTCTCTTGTCTTTATAGTAGTCTTGATTGACTGTCTATTGTATGTAGCTTCATTAGAATTTTTTCATTTAGTTATTGATATCGATTGTTATTAATTTAATGCATTAATCATCTCTTTAAAAATATTTGTATTGTTGAAATTATAATTAATGTTATTTAGTATTATTTAATTATATCAAAATAATAAGTCAATTCCATCATTTTTTTAGTGCATATATGAACATAACTAAATTGACAAGCTTGTAATTTTCTTATAAGAACTGTAAATTAATCTTAAAATACTTTATTTATTTATTTTTTAAGAAGTCGTTTTCTTATTTTTTGCTATCAGTAAATTTATCCTTGTTAACACCTGCAACAGTTTACTGAAAAACCTGCAACTAACAATGGAGAACAGGAAGAAGAAGGGCGGCGCGACCAAATCCGGCCCTCAACCAGAATCCGATCCAGACACCAATATATGGTCATTCGTTACCACAAGAAGTACAAAATCATGGTTCCTCTGTATAAGCCTCTTCGCCGTTTTGATTCGGCTCGCTGTCGCGCTCCACCCCTACTCTGGCGCCAATACTCCGCCGATGTTCGGGGATTACGAGGCGCAGCGCCATTGGATGGAGATTACGGTCAATCTTCCAATCCAGGAATGGTATCGCAACAGCTCCGCAAATGATCTTGGATACTGGGGCCTCGACTACCCCCCTCTGACTGCGTATCAGAGTTATTTCCATGGAATTTTGTTGAAATTCTTCGACCCTGCATCGGTTTCGCTCTATACTTCTCGTGGATATGAGTCCTACCTTGGGTATGTTGATTATTAGAGTGCCTCTTGACTTTGTACTCTTCGACTCAAATGTGGCGTTAGTCTCGTATCTCTTAAAGTTTACTTGGCTGTAGGACATTTTTCTGTGTAGTATTCATGCTTTGTGGTGTCATCATCTGAATGTTAAGATTGTTTTTCAAGTGTCTCAACTTAGTAGCTTACCTAAGCGTCGATTTAAACTCCACCACTCCACGATCTTTTGTACTCTGCCTGAAATGAAATTTCGTATGAGCTGAAAATGCAGTACTTATTTTAAGTTTATTTAATTTTGAGAAAGTAATGGGTTTTGACCTCTAAGCGCTCATCACACATACACTTATGGGAAGGCCGGATTATCACCGTCAGTGGCTTGACGTTGGGGGAGGCTAGAGTATTCAATTTGAAATTTGGGACTTATTTTCCGTTCCATTGGGATCACAAAAAGCAATATGTAACTAATTGCGTCTCATTTTTGTGATGTTTCTATGTAGGAAGCTGTTGATGAGGTGGACGGTTCTCATGTCTGATTTGATGATATTCTTTCCTGCAGTGCTTTATTTTGTAATTGTCTATTACTCTGGGAAATCCACTAAGGAGAAAAGCAGTATGGCCTGGCACACTATGATGATTTTGTTGAACCCATGTCTCATTTTGATTGATCATGGCCATTTTCAGGTAATACATTGTAATGTATAATGAATTTTGTTGTTATGTGTCACTTCTGACATGCTAATGCTAATGCTTTTGCATTTCCTTTTCTTTTTTGTTTGGCTTCCCTTTCTTTTGACGTCTCTATTGTTTTGTTGTCAGTACAATTGTATTAGTTTGGGGTTAACCACTGCGGCTGTTGCTGCGATTTTATCAGATAGAGACCTTGTTGGCTCCCTGCTGTTCTGTCTTGCTCTCAACCACAAACAGGTGCTTTTCTACTTGAGATTTAATTGAAACACCACTTGTATGCTTCTTTTGAAATTTAATCCATGATGCCAGATATTGTTTCTATAGTTGTGTGCAATCAGACTTTGTTAAACATGGGGCTATAATATTTTAATGCCTTGTCTAATTTGCTGGAGCCTAAAGAACAAAACGTATACACAGGGGGCATTTTGCTTGCTTCGTGTCCAGGTGTCTCAGAACTGTATCAATATCCTATGCCTCTGAATTCCTTGGAACACATCCTAATTGATGAAGTTCTATTTTCTCCTTTTTGTTTTTGTGGTCTCATATTGATGCTTATTGTGTTAATTATGAGAATTTGCAAGGTTAGGTACATAACAGTACGACTTAATTGCTTTCATCTACAAAGTTTGAAGTAGTCTGCAATTACTTCTAAACTTTGGTACTTGGAAAATGATTGGAAAGATCTTGGTAATGTCTCAGTTCTCACTAGTGGATGATTTGAAGGATATGAGTTTTGATAATGCATATAAGTAGATATATTAAGTTTGTTTCTGCAATTCATCTGCTGTACTTAATCCACGTAGTGAACTAACCGTGATATCTATATGACTCTTAACAAAGCAATTCTGTGTTTCAAATTTTTTGCAATAGAGAAGCAATAGTATATCTCTATTAGTTTGTTTTCTAATGAATAGTTGATTTGTATTTATTGGATAGCATATTCAGTATTTTGTTGTTTCATAACACAAAGGAGAATTCCTTCCCTTAGAATAACTGGGCACTGTATCAAAAATTGAAATAGATTGGACACCATAAGGTGACGAGAGCAGGTAATCTTCAATGGGATCTCTGCAGTACTCAGCCATCAGAGAGGTTACTTCAATCTTCCTTTGATTTCTTAAAAATCAGTATATCTGGAACAAATTACTGGTGATTCTTCCATTAACTAAAGCACACTTGAACTTTTTTGAGAAATTGCAGATCGAACTATCTGGACTATTATGCCTATAGAGAAGTTTGTTACGTTATTACATTACAAAAATCATTTTAAAATGTTGTTTTGTTCTGTGCATCATTTTTTTTTTTTTTTCCTTTGTCGACTTTCAGATGAGTGCATATTATGCACCTGCCTGTTTTGGCTATCTTTTTGGCAAGTGTCTGAGGCGCCAGAATCCAATCATTGAGATCTTAAAACTAGGTCTGGTGGTGCTGGGGACCTTTGCTCTAGTTTGGTGGCCCTATCTTTACTCTGTGAATTCAGCCTTGGAGGTAAAGAGCTATATTATTATTTTACTTGCTTGCATATCCTATTGTCAAGTTTGGTACATATTTACTTCTGAAGGTAGAGTACTTTCTTGTGGCTCCACTTTTCCAATTTACTCAGAACTGTAGTGCCTGTTGCATCCAGGATTTTAGGGGCACATTTTATGAAACTCCTCTGTCTGCATTGTTCAGGATATTTTAGGATGGGATCTTGACTCTTGAGTCTGCTCTAAGATAATTTGGTTATTGTATAATGTACTTATATCAGAAGAATTATGTGTTATGAGGAGTAATATCTGCCAAATATTTGCACGTGTTTGGTCACTCATGTCCCAACTTGATGCTCTGATCAGGTTCTTTCTCGCTTAGCCCCCTTTGAGAGAGGCATATATGAGGATTATGTGGCAAACTTTTGGTGCGCCACTTCAGTTGTTGTGAAGTGGAAGAGATTGTTCACCATTCAGTCATTGAGACATCTTAGTTTGGCCGCAACTGTTTCCACTTGTCTTCCTTCCATGATTCAACTGATATGGTCACCAACCAAACGTGGTTTTCTGCATGGATTACTAAACTGCTCTTTATCATTTTACCTATTCTCATTTCAAGGTACACATACCACAAACAGTTCCTGCTGAATTTCTCATTTTCTCATGTGTTTTGTATCATGACTTGATTCTCTGCAATTGGTGGTTAATTTTTGCAGTACACGAGAAATCTATCCTGCTTCCCCTTCTGCCAGTGAGCTTCTTGGCCTTAGAAAACCCATCTATTTTCCAGTGGTTAATATATAATGCCTTACTCTCCATGTTCCCCCTCTTCAGACGCGATGAACTGGTACTTCCATATGTTGCTCTATATGGCCTTTTTGTCCTTCTGTACTATGCGCCTGGTGGAAGGGCGGTTGCAAGAGAGACCGGTCCCTTTTTTTCCAAGCTAAAATCATTCGCATTGGCTTGCTCTCTTTTCCTTCATGTTGTCTACCTAACTATTACCCCTCCAGATAAATATCCTTTCCTCTTTGAAGCTGTAATTATGATTTTCTGTTTCTCTCAGTTTGTATTGATTTCATTATATCTAAATACAGAACAGTGGGCACTATCTAAGACTCCCACTCAGGTGGATACCAAAAAGAAAAGCCTCTGATTTTCTTTTGAGTGGCCAGATATTTACTTGGTAAAACATACTCAGGAATTTAAAGGTACTTGAAACTTTTCCTAGAGAACCTTTGAGAGACTAGCATATCTGTATGTTATTAATTTGCGATACCTCACATTCCATATTATACTTCTTCGAGTTTCAGTTTACTCAGATCACCTTGTATCGAATTGTTGTTCGAGTATCACAAACTGCATCAAAATTTCTGATTTATCTTAATCCCAAACTAATCCACTCTTCTAAAGTCCGTAGAACTTTCTTCATGGTAATATTAGTTTTATCTTTGCCGTTCTGAGCTACTGGTACCGGCAGGAAAAAAAAGAAGTTGTGCTCGTAAATTTGAGTGTTTTGTCTTCTGCATTTGAATCTTTGGTGTTCTTGTGCTTGATATAATTGAATATGATAATTCCAATGTACTGTTTCTTGGCTGGTTATATGTTTGGGCATGCGGACTTCAATGTGATGTGGATGATGTTGCTGTAATGGACTTCAGTGAAGGTTCGCATTTTTTTCCCCCTTTTCATGGGCAACTTTTGGAATTTCTTGTTTACTATTTCCAGCTGTCTATATTTCCTTGACATCATATTGACTAACATTATGTACAAGGGACACTATTCCACATCTCCACACGCACACACACAAACAAAGACAAGTTCTAGTTGTCTTTCTTTTTTGGCAGTGGCGGAGCCAAGCTTTATTCACGTAAATTTTCTTAAATAGAATATTTAGCTCTCGATACCCAACATTGAAACTATAAAAAATAAGTTGTGGAACCGTACGAGGATGAGTGGTTGAATGATTATTTGCAGTTTGACTACATATGTAGAAAGAGATATATTTGATACTGTTGAAAACAAAAAAATTGTATAATGATTTCAAAATGTATCAACACGGCTTGAACAATTATAAATATAAAGTATGTATTTCATTTAAATGTTTATAAATTTCTATATTGTTCTGTATTCATATTTATATTATATATTTATATTTATGCCCTCATTGAAAAAATTTTCTGACTCCGCCATTGTTTTTTGGTGCAAAATACGTGAAAGGATATATACATGCATGTATATTGTGCGTGCGTGAGTGCTCATGCAATTAGCAAATGAAACCAAATTTGCAGATGCTTTAACTTTAGCGAGTATATTGAAGTTCGCCCAATAGGACGGGACGGTTGTTGTGAGTCAAAATTCTGTCTTTTGTTGGTCTTAAGACGTAGATTGAGTCTTGATCGACTCTATGTGTTGAAACATTCTAATCCAGAAGTTTTTCAATTTTATTTTGGTGACTTGATCATGTTGTAGATCAAACCGTCTTATAAATTGATGTCGGTGTGGATGATGTGTATAGGAAATCATCGCTTGTATTCAAGGTCGAGTTGATCTCCGAAACGTCATATTACTCTCTTGGTTTGACGTAGGTCTTTCATTTACAAGAAAGTAAGATTGTTGGAGCATTCGAACGGGATTTTCTAGTATTCAAATCCATATTAGAGTGTGCATAGCATAAGCTGGGAAAGAGAATTTATAACTATTTCTTTTTTCTTTTTTTCCCTTGAAAAGGAATTGATAACTATTAAAGCGTCCATTTTTGTGACTAATTTATGATTAAATAGTGCCATTTTGCTAGCTAGCTTTGTGTTGGCTTCAACTTGATATGTTTTTTTTTTTTTGATAAGTTTGTTGGCTTCAACTTTTTTTTTTTTTTGGGTAAATTGTTGGCTTCAACTTGAATCACAATATGTTTGATATTTTGATCTGCTGAATTAAATAAATTGATTTTGGGCCGGTTCAAAACCCATCAACAAAAGATTGAAGGAAACAGTTTTAAATGCTACATGTTGTCTAATTAATGAGTGCCAGACAGATCTCTTTCATGTATTAAACCCTTCAATTTACTTGGTGCTTCAATCTCTTTCGTGTTCAAGATCAACAAAAATTGACTGATTGTTTCCAAGAAGGTTGCTGGGTACAGGACAAATGATTCTTTGTCTTTTATTGAGAAATATGTCTAACTTTTGGGAAAGTGTTTCTCACGTAGAATTTATGGTTTTTTTTTTTTGGCCATTTATAATATTAATTTCATTAAATATTAAATCATGGAAAATGGAAGTACATGAGGAGAATACAGAAATCTTGGTGATAAACTTGATAACTTAAACAATAATAACTCTCAGAAAGCCCTCAAAAAACATCATCGGTAAATACCTTAAAAAAATGAAAGAAAAAAAAAAACAAGGATCAAATTTTTAAAGGCAGTTTTGGAAAAATTACATGAAATTGCTGTTATCGGAAAGTGATTGCGACTCTCTCTCCCCCTATTGAGCTAAAAAAAGCAACTATAGGAAGGGGACTTTGAGGCGGTTTGTTTGCATTTTTATCCTGTATTTTTAATGACAGGTACGTATTCTATAGGGCTTTCATCACCTATTGTCTATTAGGTTAAAATAATTCTGAGGATGTAATAATAAGGTGGTAGAAAGATATTTGAAGAATTAAAAATAAAAATAATTTGAATGTTTATTGAAAATTAAATTAAACCATTGTGTTTTTTACTTTCAAATAATGAAAGATTAAAACTGTCATAAAAATATAAACAAACATAGACTTTTTTCATGTGCAAATTATCGTGGATAGTCAAATAAATATATACCACTACGGAATTTGACTTTTACCTTACAATATGTGTTTCCATCAAACGAAAGGGCGTGTTATTATTAAGTATCTTATATTATCTCAGTACAGTCTAACTTCTATTATTTCTTATTTTTGCATCCAAAAAATTAAAATCTCCCTCTCTCTCTCTTCTTGAACTCAACATAGTGACAAATTACCTAAGAGAAAGAGGCTACATTACTAATATGATCACGTTAAGTGGTTGGAGGTTGAAAGGGTGACACATACCTTCTATCTTATATTTATTAAATAAGTATCAAGTTGACATTAAATTTCAAGAGTTGAAGTGTGTCATCTTTGACCCATCCATTTCCACATGTTAAATTATCAATAAAATTTCCTTGACATATTTGCCCCCCATGCAAAGCATATACTATGCTATAATCATATTTCCCAAAATTAATTCAAACATATATTGGAATAAAATAAAATTTCAAAGGATGGGGTGTTGGAGTTAGTTGCGCTCCAAGCACAAATACCAATGGGAATGTTCACGCCTTAGCATATGATTAAATGAAGTAATACACGAATTTTCATCCAAGACAAATAATAATATTTATTGTTTTTATTTTTACTCTTAGCTGAATTGTTTTTATAACTTGATGTATGAAATGATCTTTTTTTTTTTGGTATTTAAAAATATGATTACCAATATGTAATATGTGATTAATTAGAAGCGATAAACGGGATAGGATTTTTGCTGTGATTTTTTTTCTTTTTTTTTTCCTCCTAAAGTTCCTTGCATGAGTGATAGGGGGTTTTGAGAATCGACTATTCCGAGTAACTTTGTGAAATGTTTTTAATTTTTTACTTTTTCATTTTGAAAAATGAAAAATTGTAAAGAAAGTTTTTTTTTTTTTTCTTTTTGAGAGAAGTGATTACGTTCGACTATACATCAATATCATTGCAATAATACATTTTGAAGACCAAAATATGACTAAATACAATTCAAATAATCTAAATCACCATTTGATGGAAATATATGACTAAATACAATTCAAATAATTCAAACCACCATTTGGTGGACAAAGACTACCATACGGTAAACAAACACTCACACGCTGTCGGTGGGACTTGAACCTTATACCTCCACTATAAAATAGTGGAGGCGGTGTCACTGCATCCAAAAGACGACGACAAAAATTGTAAAGAAAGTTGGAGAAGTAAAAAAATAATAATAGTAATAATAATAATGAAAATTGAGAGTATATGTGAAAACGTATCAAAAAGTATTAATTAACAAGTTTTGGAATTTCAATAGGAGTTGTAACTTTTACCCTTTTCGTTTAATTTTAAAAAGATTAAAATTAAAATCTAAACTTGCAAACATTTCAAATGTATTAAAATCCAACTACACATAACCCTTGAGATTTCGCATAATTACCAAAATACTGTCTAAGATTTGACAATTACAACTACACTCTCAGAAACTTGTGATATTACAAGTAGTTCCCCTATACAAGAGCGTATAATTGCAGTAATACATAAGCTCAGAGAATATAATTGTACTCATACATAAGCAGTAGAGAATATAATAGTAATTATCTAAATTTCATAAGGTATTTTGACAATCATCCAAACATGAGGGAACCTAACATAATTTGAAGTAAAGCTCTTACAAGCACTCTCTTGTCCATTCTCAAAATAATGACTACAGTTGTACATCAACGTTCAAGATAATAAAAGTACAGGTCACAATTAATGTGATATTGAATAATTTAGATAATTTATTGGAAATAGACTAAAATTTGTGCTTATCCTTACTTGAACTTTCATCTATTCTCAAGTCAAATATAACAAATCAAAATAACATGCCAATTTTAATTACTTGAAAAGGATAAACAACTGTCATCAGACTTATTCCTACTCTCATGAAGCAGCATTAATTACATTAATTGGCTGATCATATATTGGTCAAAAATGGGGAAATGAAAATCAAATTTGGAGTACAAAGTGTGAAATATAAATAGTTCTGAATTATAAAAATAATTTTTGTATTTGTCATAATTAATTGTAGCAATTTAAATGTAGGGAACAAAAGAAAAAAGAAAAAAGGGAGATTACTTGTAACCACACATGCCTAACCCTATAAATTTAAATAAAAGAATTGTAGAATGTGGCTTATGTTGCAACTCTTTGTTGCCTGGTCCAAAGTGGTTGGCTTCCGTCTTGTAGGGTTTTGAAAAATTAAATACATCAATAATTTTGAATTATTTGTGTAATTGTTTAAGTTTTGTAATAATACTCTACGAATCTTAAGTTAATTCATTTAAGTTAATTATTTATTAGGGTTAGAATGACCTTTGAGGAATTAAATCGATCTTGCTAATTACCTAAGGTTTAAAACCAATAATAGGATTAGGATCGTTCGGATGTTTGATAAGAAATCCTCCAACACGACTAAAAGAGTTAACAGAGAAGAGTAACTTGAAAAAGAAGAGTAATATCACAATAAGTAAATCATATTTTTCAACAGATAATGTTATTACGCCAAAGATTAACATGTATTAGTTAAACAACATGAATTTGTTGACATCATTGGAGCTTAATGGGTTAAATATTATAAATTTTGATTTTTTTTTTTTTTGAGAATTATAAATTTTGATTATATTGACTAGATTTCAACCAATTCTTCAATAACTTTAAGTCATTTATAAGTACAAGGGACAAATTGATAATGAATTTTCTTACTTTACTAAGTTAAATTAGATCTGGTAAACTCTTGGACAAATGATATATTGAAAACAGCTTCAAGAACGTGTGCTTGTTTCTTTTATGTTATCATGTTCATTATTTAGTTCAATCGAGCTTAAGTCACAATCCTAGATTACTTAAAACCTAAATTAATTATGTGTGTAATCATAAAGTGATAATGATGCTTTCTTTCTTTCCTTTTTTTATTTTTAAAAAAAAGTAATTAATACGTTTAATCAATACATCGATAACTATGCAACATTAAATACGATATTTAACCAAAAAAAAAAAAAAAAACAAAGTTGGCATCCCGTTACTATATATAGAGTAAACAGAATCTTAAAACCACCGTACTACCTATTTTCTAAAATGGTGTTTCGCCTCATGCTCCTTGTCCTAAATACATCTCTAAGTGTATTACCTCTTTCCTTAATTATAAAATACAGAATTATGGATGCCACACGCCTGGCAGACATTCTTGTAATATAATAGTAAATGAAACATGAATTAAAATAAAGAATCCAAAATAACTATATAATAGAAAAATAGCTTCAGCCATAGGTGAAAATCGAACTCTAGACCTTCATTTTGCCATGAGGACAACGCTTTAGCGGCGACAACGATGTTTTCCTACAAGTGATTAGTGGCAATGACGCTTTTGGCACATAGTCAACTCGTAGTCATCCCATGTCATTATACAACACTAAACCACACGCTTAAGACAAGTCATGCGGCAAGAAACCACATATAACAAGCCAGGAGTCGATTTCATCGTTTTCGTGTCAACTAAAATGAAAGAATCCTATAGAAACTAATTAATTTTAGGATAAGGTCTTATTTTATTGGTGTTTGGATTTAGAATCCTTCGGAAAATTTTAAGAAAATGTCTTATTTTATTGATGTTTAGGTTTGGGATGCATTTGGTAAGTATAGATTAGATTATCTAATATTTGTACTACTACTTCTATCAGTCAAAAAGTTGTCCAATTTCTTTATATTGGTCTTTCTTCTAGTTTTAATGGAAGCTTATAAGTATTGCTTGATTTCGACTGAAATATTAATATATATATATATATATAAAGTATTTAAGTAATTATTATAAATCTCTTTTTTTTTTTTTTTTTTTTTTTGGGTTACATCATTAGGCCGAAGAAGTGAAAGTTGGCATAGTTATAATTCAAACTTGGTTCTTTTTTTATTTACTACTTCATTTTTTTTTCCTTTTATGCAGAGAAACAACATGTTCTACTTCACGATTGAATTTTGTGATGTCATGGTAACCTTTTGCTATGACTCTTGTGACCAATAAATACAATAAATGTTAAGATGGAATAACTTGTTAGGATTCTACGACGTGCTTTTTTTTATCACAAAATTGGTACACTACATATACGTACGTTGAAATACTTTGAATATTATGTTTGAATTTAATTAAATTGTTATATCAAATTTAAAATTTATATTATTTTTTAATTAATCGAATTTCAAAATCTATAAACACAATGAAAAATTATAATATTAAAATTTGGTATTTGTCAGCAGCTATTCTCCCACTTTAGATTTAGGTGTGACTGCATCAGCCCAGAGTAATAACAAATTCGGAAAAATCCAGGAAAAATAATAATAAAAAAAAGAACAAACTATACAAAGTACTACGTTAGATCCATACGAGAAAATTAAGAAAAATGTATTACCAAAGAATATTTTACGTGTTACCTTAACTACGTACATTATTGGTTGATCTGCCATTCTGCATATATGTCAAATTTTAAGATAGAATTTAAAATTTAATTATTAGAGTTAGGTTGAAAACTATGGAATTTAATTGCGATTATCTCTAAATTCAAACCCAACGAGCTACTCAAGAACCTAATTATGATAGTAGGATGTACTGGTTAGTAGGAACTAATTGTGGAAATTAATTAAGATAATTGGAACTAATTGTGGAGATTAATTAAGATAATTTATAATTGTTTTCTGGGTTAACACATCAACTTCTTATGTAATTAATTGTCGGCTCGACTAATATTGGAGAAAATTATGGAGTGGGGACTTATTTTTCTTTTCTTAGTGATGTTGTTTTGGACCACGAAAATAAAATATATTAATTTTAATAATAGTACGTGGAATAATGTAAGAAGGAAGGTAACGAGACTAGGGCTCAAATGTCAATAGCTTAGTGATTACAACTTAACTATTTGTCCTTCTATGGGTTTGCTTAAATTTGTGATCATACCATAAAAGAAATATTCTATTGACATTTATAGCGTGAGTTAATAAACACTTATGAATCCACAATGTAGAAAAGAACGCAATTTATAAACTGACTCAAAATCATTAATTATCTTTTTATTATGTGAGAAATAAGTCCTCCAATCAAGTCTTGTCATGATATTATGTTTGGGTATGTTGCAGTTTGCCCCTTTGTAAAATAGGATATAAAATTTTTCAGTTAAAAAAAAAAAAAAAAGGCATTGAGACTCCTTATAATTTAGAATATTATAGAATTATGCTTTCCTCCATCAAGTAGTATGGCTCTTTTTTTTTTTTTTTGATTAGTAAGGCCATCAAGTAGTATGGCTCACTTGCACAATTTACAGCTAGTTTTGTTATTTTTTTCCTGTGTAATGTCATATTTTTGCCTCTTTCAGTAAATATATTATGCCCACAAATGTTTGATTTGTTCCCTCCTTTTGTTAAAAGAGGAAACAATAGAAGAGCAGGAAAAAAAAATTAACAAGAAAAAGAAACAAAGAAAGCTATTAAGTGTTATTGTTTATAAGCATTATATATTCACTAAAATAGGATAAAAATCGTATTATAGAAGTCAAAAGATTTGAGCAATTATTACGGGTAAAAACTGATATTAATAAAAAATAATAGTGGTGGAAAGTTATTTCCTATGGTTTCATTACGGTAATTATCCGTGATTTTTGTGAGTGTAACAGAAAAATTCATCATGGTATATAGTTGTGGTAAATGCTTTTCACCTTAATATAACCATGACAAATTATGCTTTTCCTACGGTATTTTGAATCAATGGCTACCACATTCACTACAACTGTTAATTGGTGTTATTGGTTACTACTCCGCTAAGGGCTATTAATCTTTTGGTTACAAAAAATTAATAATTTGTTACTGAAACTAGTTGCAAAACACACGAGTGAGCTAATCATCTAATGGAGGAAAACATAATGCATGATTTTTTTAAATTATAAGGATTTCAATGCCTGTTAGTTTCTCAAAAAGGATTTATTGCACATTTTTCATTTCATAGGAGGATAAATAGCAATTTACTCTATTAATTTTAAGAATGATGTCAAGTCTTGTTCTATATGGAAGAAAGTCAATGATTTAAAATAATTATATAAATTGCACCTTTCTTTATCGTATCCTCAAACATATTTTCATAAAGATATAGTTCTTTTTTTCCTTTTTTTTTTATAATGATTGCTGATGTAATTGCTAATATCTTACGAAATTAGACACTTCATATGTAAAGCAAAAATTAATAAAATCATTTCCGTAATTTGTGGTAAATAGTGTTTTTACAGCATTTAATTAAAGCTATTAGTTCTTCAAACATTCGGGGTCCTTTTTCACACTGAAAAAGTCAAATGTGTGCTTGCGTTCGTACATATGTGTCTTTGTATAAGTGATTGTGTGCATATCTTATGCATGTGGATTGTAATAAAATGTCATTATGTATTTATTACGCAACTAATTTATTAACTAAATATAGGTGGTGGTGCAATAAAATACCTTTGCTGAGTTTTCAATATCAAATAATGAAGATTTTGACATTTACTTTAATTGTTGATCATATCAAACGTAATATCTATAAAATGTCCTATCTATATCTAAACTATATAAAAGGAAAGGACATATAGTAGTTTTCGTGCCAAATTTTCATAATTCCAATTTTATTATTCAACCACCACTACCCATTGTCATTTTTAACATCACCATTCTTTTATGACTAAGTTTAAATAACATTTAAAAAAATTAAATAATAAAATATTATGAATGTTAATTTATGAACACTGCAAAAAATATAAATTGTCTTCTATATGATTATATATATTTAACTGAATATTAATTTATGTACACTACAAAAATATATAGCATGAGTCATCGAAAATAAAGTGCCAATATAAAAAGTGATCAAAAATTATATTTTTTCACAAAACATCACCTCCTACTATTTTTAAATATATGGAGGGATGGCGCATAGAATTATTATTACTAGTATAAATGAAAATTCAGTTTGACTTCATGGTAACTTGCAACCCTTCATGCATGTTAATAAGATGCTATTAATATGTACTCTCACAATCAAGAGGTTATATATATATGAGTCGATACTTAGATTCTCATCAACATATGCCATTTTTTCCCCCTATTGAATAGTATCTTTATCATATTTGACTTTATACTATATATAGAAGCTTTCGTAAATAATTTTCTAGTTAGACTTTGATTTTTGAATGTTATTAATCTGATGTATAAATATAAAAATTGAATGTATTACTTATTTCTACATTAAGAGAGAGAGAGAGAGGGGAGGAGGGAGAGAGAAGTTTGGTGCAATTAATCAAAATGTAAAATATGTAATGACAATCATGTGTTCATAAGTAACAAATTGTTATTGATGCATTGTTAATGTTTTAATTGAACGTATTGATCGTTTTGTCTGGGGGAAAAAAAAAACCCTTAAAAGTTGATAAAAGTTGGGGTGCATTCATTACATGAGGCTGTTTCTTCCTTGATATATCCTTACATTACATACTGATAAAAACACGTTCTTACAAACATGTAATCTTATATTGTTTATTCCGAAGATTAATTTTATAAGTAGCAAATAAAATAAAAAGGGCCCCAGACTTTATAGAAACAATTTATTAGTCACCACTTAACCAACAACCACCCCAACTGTCAAAGCCTCCCTCTAAAATATTATCATTAAAATCATTAAAATCCCCCAACTGTCACATATAGTTTTTGCGTGAAACAACACGGTATCTTTATTGTCGATTGTGACTTGAGTCACATTTTTAATTTCATCAAATTGCCATAAATACATTTAATTGGATTTATTACATTTGTATGATCATTAGGTTAATATTTTAATTATTTGATGCTATTATAATAATTGTGTTCAATTATCTAAAATTTATTTGAGTATATGTCTGGTAATTAATCTAGATGGGTAATATGAAAGTTTTTAAGCTAATGATGTTATATATGAACTGCTTATTTTTTGAAATGTTTTTTAAAGATAAAACTTTCGATCAGTGTGTATTAACTAAGAAGATAATGTCTCTTGAGTTTTCGTATTTAATGATGAATTTGATCAGAGTTATTGATCAAAGTATAATTTTGCTAACACATTGATGATAAATTTGATTATCATCAACTAATTAGATTGACAAATTTGTTGTTCTATACATCATGGCTTGATTCAAATAATAATCATGTGAGACAAAGATTAATATTTGTAATAAGATTGGTTACTAATAATTTAATAACAATGAGCAATAATAATTAAGATGAATATGATTAATAATTTATTTTTACCTAATAGTTAGGTATACGAAGCAACAGTTTTTTTTTTTCCTTAAAAAAATAAAATGAGGTACAAATTATTTTCTTTGATATGTAATCACAAATAGTGACTTTGCCACTAAAAAACTTGACCTTCTTAAAATGGGTGTAATTTTATACCATTTTTATTTTTTATTTTTTTTTTATTAATGATCAATAATGACTAATCAAACACGAATATATCCCATTTGACTTATAATTATGGCTTAAAACATACATAGAACTCTGAGAATAATAAATTAAAGTAAATTAAAAAAAGTGAAGGTAGAAAAAGAAAAAATATTTGCTAATTAGGGTAAAAGTGCTTTAATGAAGATAAAGGTTTCTCAGTGAGGTTTAGAGCAAGGAAATAACTACGGGATAATTGTTTTGACCTTCTGGAAATTTCTATAGTTGGGACAATTTCATCATTGTAGGATTTAATGCTGATTTTTCTTTTTCTTTTTCTTTTTTATTACTTTGTTTATTAGATAAAAATAAAAATGTTGCGAAAAGGAGGAAAACGAGCAGCAATAGGTTAAAATGTATTTATTTCGATGCAGCCGTGCGGTGACATGTGCATTTTATGTGTTGGTGACTATTTTTTAGATAAAGATTTCATCCCAAAAATATTATTAAAAAAAAAGGACTATTAATTGGAAAGGGAATTATTAGTATTATTATTTTTTTCAGACGTGCATTTCTAGAAATTTTAGTTTTGGTTTTCAACATATAACATACTTATGTTAATTATTATTAATATTTTTCTAAAAGAGACATGTATGTTAATTATATGATAAATATAAAAGTTAATAAGGTAACACTTATATATATATATATAATATGATAATATTTGTTGTATAATTAATTAAGTCGAGTAGGTTAAGGTAATAGTACTTTGTGATTTTTCAGAAGGAAGAAATTTGGATATCTCAAAATTTTGGTTTTTGCATGCCAAATTATAAACAGTACCTAGGAAATTTAGAAGTACTATCGAATTTGGCATTGTTGAAAAATTGATATATTCCATCTTATTTAATCATTAATAAAAGATAATGAGGATGAGAGGAAATTGATAAATTTTATTGTATTTATTTACTAATAATAAATACCAATTGCTAACTTTTATAATTTTATTCATAGATAATGCAGATAAATATTTATTATTATTATTATTATTATTATTATTATTATTATTATGTGATATACATAACTAATGTCGATACAGATAACACCAAATATTCGTCATTTATCAATAAAATTACTAGAATATTCAATCTCACTGGTACCTTTATTATTCATCTTAGTATTCAGTTGACGTTTTTTTCCATTTATAACTGAGTTCAAACTCATAATTTCTCCTAGTAATTTGGGTCAACAAATATTAATTTAAATAACACAAATTTATTAAACGTGAACACAAACAAATTAATTAGAACATAATGTGATGGAAGA